>JADRCD010141492.1:0-27937 GCA_019843815.1 Montemys delectorum | reverse complement strand
CACTTCCTGTTGTTTTTGTTGTAAGAGGTGGAATTAGGTTTGTGTGGGTTTGTTGAAAGATTACCTTCTTGCTTCTTCTGGGGTGTAGTTTTGCTCCTTATGTTGATGTTTTCCATCTATTATCCTTAGTAGGGCTGGATTTGTGGAAAGATACTGTGTAAATTTTGTTTTGTCATGGAATATCTTGTTTTCTCCACCTATGGTAATTGAGAGTTTTGCTGGATATAGTAGCCTGGGCTAGCATTTGTGTTCTTGTAGGGTCTGTATGACATCTGCCCAGGATCTTCTAGCTTTCATAGTCTCTTGTGAGAAGTCTGGTGTAATTCTGATAGGTCTGCCTTTATATGTTACCTGACCTTTTTCCCTTACTGCTTTTAAAATTCTTTCTTTGTTTAGTGCATTTGGTGTTTTTATTATTATGTGTCAGGAGGAATTTCTTTTCTGGTCCAGTCTGCTTGGGGTTCTGTAGGCTTCTTGTATGTTCATGGGCATCTTTTTCTTTAGGTTAGGGAAGTTTTCTTCTATAATTTTGTTGAAGATATTTACTGGCCCATTACATTGGGAATCTTCACTCTCTTCTATACCTATTATTCTTAGGTTTGGTCTTCTCATTGAGTCCTGGATTTCCTGGGTGTTTTGGGTTAGGAGCTTTTTGCTTTTTGCATTTTCTTTGACTGTTGTGTCAATGTTTTCTATGGTGTCTTCTGCCCCTGAGATTCTCTCTTCTATCTCTTGTATTCTATTGGTGATATTTGCATCTATGACTCCTGATTTCTTTCCTAGGTTTTGTATCTTCAGGGTTTTCTCTCTTTCTGATTTCTTTATTGTTTCTATTTCCATTTTTAGATTCTGTATGGTTTTGCTCATTTCCTTCACCTGTTTGATTGTGTTTTCCTGAAGATCTTTAAGGGATTTTTGTGTTTCCTCTTGAAGGGCTTCTAGCTGTTTACCTGTGTTCTCTTGTATTTCTTTGAGGGTACTATTTATGTCTTTCTTAAGGTCCTGTATCATCACCATGAGAAGTGATTTTATATCTGAATCTTGCTTTTCTGATGTAATGATGTGTCCAGGACTTGCTATGGTGGGAGAATTGGGTTCTGATGATGCTAAGTGACCTTGGTTTGTGTTGTTTATTTTCTTACGCTCCCCCCGCCATCTGGTTTTCTCTAGTGCTACCTGTCCTTGCTAAATCTGACTGGAGCCTGTCCTTCCTGTGATCCTGGTTGTGTCAGAACTCCTCAGAGTCAAGCTGTGTCTGGGATCCTGTGATTCTGGGATCCTATGATCCTGGGCTTGTTAGGTCACCTGAGAGTGGAGCTTCCTCTGGGTGTTGTGAGACTGGCTGCGGAGCTTACACCCAAGGTCTACTCTGGACACCAGCCTAGACAGACTGGAAGGAACCCGAGTCACTGGGCTGGTGGACTTCCTGTGTGACTGGTCCCGCTGGTCCCAGTTTCTCCCAGTGTTTGGACAGATGTTGGTTCCTCCTCATCTCTGATCCTGGGTGTGTCAGAGTGCCTGGGAGTGGAGCTTCCTCTGGGTGTTGTGGAACTGGCTGCAGAGCTTGCGCCCAAGGTCTACTCTGGACACCAGCCCAGACAGACTGGAAGGAACTTGAGTCACTGGGCTGGTGGAGTTCCTGTCTTTCTTTTTTTTTTAAATTGGATAGTTTATGTATGCCTATTTCAAATGTTATCCCCTTTCCTGGTTTCCCCTCCAGAACCCCCTATCCCAATGCAGTATTTTCTGATTATGACTGAACTGTGACCCTGGACATGTAATGAAAAGTCAAATGTATTCTGCACCACTTGGAGAAGATGCACTAGTCCATCTTTGTTCTGTGAGACTTGTATAAATAAAGAAGCAGCTGGTTGCCAGTCAATCAGAGCAGCAGAAATGGCCTGATGGCTAGGCAGTCAGTCATCTGTGAGACTACCCTTCACCCCTTGCCTAGACTTCTTTCTTCTGCAGGCAGCCCTGCCAGCAATGTCCTCCATTGGGACATGCTGGGGAAGGCCCCTAGCATGTGTACATATTTGTGTTTGGGTACATGTTAATATGTGTGTATGTAAAGGACAGGGGTCAATATCTGTTGTCTTCCTTAATCATTCTCTACCCTGTCTGTCTGTCTGTCTGTCTGTGTATTTATCTGTATTATTTATTTATTTGAGACAGAATCTCTCACTGAACTTGGAAGTCGCTGACTTGGCTAGGTTGTCTTGGCAGCAAGCTTTAGGAATCCACCTCTCTCAGCTTCTCTGTAGGTGATAGAGAGCTCCTGGGGTCATAAAGGCATGCCAGCCATCATGCTTGAGTGATTTTTTTCTTTTTCATTTTCCTTCCTCCCTTTTTCTTTTCTTTCTTTCTTTATGCAAGTGACAGAAATTCAGACTCTTTCTGCTTTCATAGCAGGAACCCTGCCAGCCGACCCAGCTTCCTAGCATTTTTTCTTCCTGTTTTCCTTTTGAGATGCCAACCACATCATTACCTCAATTCACTTGCCGTCAGACTTCAGTCATGTCCAGATAGTCTTCTGCTGTTACTCCACTCCAGTCTTACTCATTCTTACTTCTACTTAGTTGTGCATATTCTGTGTTTCTCCTGGGATTCCAGGCTTGGTTATTCTTTTTTAAAACCTTTCTCAAAACCACTGGGCAGTGGTGGCGCACGCCTTTAATCCCAGCACTTGGGAGGCAGAGGCAGGTGGATTTCTGAGTTCAGGGCCATCCTGGTCCACAGAGTGAGTTCCAGGACGGCCAGGGCTACACAGAGAAACCCTGTCTCGAAAAACCAAAACAAGAAAGGAAAACAAAACAAAACAAAACAAAACATTACCCAGAAATCCTTTCTTGGGATAATATGGCCTGATGTTATATAACCCATAGGACATGATATTGCTTTCCTAATTTTATATAATTCCTATGGGTTTTATGCTACAGTAATTTGTGTTTACTATTGTTGGTACTTAAATCCCTAAGGTACCAGTTTCTAGGAACCTTTTATGTTAACATGTGCCATGTTTGCTGGCTCTGGTGTTTCCCTGAAGGTACTGCCATTTCTGCAGCGGCCACATCTGTGTTCTGTAGCTCATCCCATCGCCAGCTTCACCATGCTGTCATACCTCATGGGAAAGGTGGCCGCTCATCTGTCAGTGGAGTTGTGGCCACTGTGTTCGGAGCAACAGGATTCCTGGGTCGATATGTCGTCAACCACCTTGGTAAGTCAGGTTCTTTTAGTTCAGTGTGCCTCATGCCTTGGACTAGGATTGCCTGACTTGAGACTGTAAGCCATGGGTTTTTGTTTCAACAATACTACAAGTTACTTCTGTCTTAGATTTATATGAGTTTTATCTGCCTTAGTATTGTGAGGACATTCGTGCCTCCTCTATAGGATATTATTATGGGAATGAATAAGTATATGGGAAACAATATGTGAGGTTATGGCATCTTTAGTAGCCAGGATACACTTTGTTTTAAGCATTAAGTTAATCCGTCTATCATATTGGAATTTAATCTTGTCTAAGTCACGGTTGTGTGACATATCCATATTGATATTGATCTTGGTTCACTCCATCTTTTAGGACGAATGGGGTCACAAGTGATCATACCGTATCGGTGTGATGTATATGACATCATGCACCTTCGTCTAATGGGTGACCTGGGCCAGCTTATCTTTCTGGTAAGACTTTATGATGTTAATGTAACTTCTGAGGTCATTGTTAGGAATAAGAGGAAGTGTAATGAAGCAGTAGTTTAACCCCAGAGTGGACCAAGTGCATCCTCTTGTTTAGCTTGCAAATCCTACTTTGGTCATTAGCAGACCTTTTAGTAAAGCACTAGATAATGATTATTTACAATTTTCAGATCATAGAATCTTGTCAGAGCTACTGAGTTCTATCCTTATGGCCCCAAAACAGTCATAGATGGTATGTGAGTGAATGGATGTGGCTCTGCTCCAATATTACTTTATAGATTGTAGGTCAGATATGGCCCATAGGCTCTAGTTTACTAACCCCTCCTCTACACATGTGCTTTGCATGGTAGACATTAGCCACGTGTAGCTGTAGAGCACTTGAACTGTGGCTAGTCTGAATTGAGATGTACTATAAGATAAAAATACAGATTTCAAGAACTGCATGAAAAATTTCATTAGTATGCTAATATTTTTGTTTATAGTTATTACACATTGAAATATTTTTGATACACCAGGAGAAATAAAATATGAACATGAATTTGTCTTGATTTTGTGTTTACTCTTTTAATTGTGGCTAGTAGAAGATACGAAAAGTACATTTAGGATTATATGTATGCTTTGTGGTAGGGTTCTAAGGTGATTTTACAGACAGTCACAAGGAGGAAGTCTAAGAACTTGGCTTAGTTGATATGAACTTAGCTGTGCACAACCCTCTGTCAGCATTCCCTCCTGTTTTTCTCCAATCTCTAGGCTTCTCAGGCCAGGGGTTCCCAGAGAACTAATGAGAGCCTGCAAGGGTGTGGTTAAGTTGTATGGACTCTTTGACCAGTGAATGATGAGCTGATTATAAATCATGTAGGATTTCAGCTCAACTCATGAACTTTTGCACTGTGGCTATAAATTAAGTAATTTCGGGGAGAAAAGAACAGAATTTTCTGTACTAAAATGAAAATTGTCCCAGATGCGATGGCTCATTCCTGCAGTCCCAGCTCTTAGGAGTCTGAGACAGGAGGATTCTTGTGATTTTGAGATCAGGTTGGAATACACTGTGAGTAGTAGGCTGTTCAGGATGGAGTGAGGCTCTGCCTTAACAAACAGCAGCCAGGCTTGGTGACACACACTTGTAGTCCGAGCAATGGACGGGTGGAAGCATTCAGGTTAGCCTGGCTATGTGAGACCCTTTGGAAAGCAGCATTAACAACAAGACCTGGAAGTTTTTGTCTCTGCGTTTCTTTAATTCTTGGCTTTGTGTCTTTAATACAGAACTGATATTATAGAGTATTACGGTCTGGAGATGTATAGTACAGTTAGTAAAATGCTTGTCCTACATGCTTGAAGACCTGGATTAGATTCCTAGTGCTACAATTAATGAAAAATAAATAAATAAATAAATAAATAAATAAATAAATAAATAAATAAGGGAAAGAACTGAGGAGAAATCAAATAAGGGAAAGAACCGAGGAGAAATCAGGAGCTAGCCCGCATTCCCTAGTAGAATGCTGCTCCTTTTGGTTGTCTCCACTGGTGGCTGCCAGAAGCTGCGCTCACCTCCACGTCATACTTGCTTCTTTATGCACTGGGGACAGAATTACTGCACCTCCATCAGTGGCTCCATACTGAGCTGGATGTCAGCTTGCACCTCAGAAGACCAAGGATGGCCCACTAATTGCATGCCATTAAACAGGACCTGCCTCCTTTCTAACATTTGATATCATGAGGGATATGTCTCGGGGGAGTTGGGGAGTGAGCAGTCAGCTTCGCTTGTTAAGTCCCGTGTTTGAGCTACTGCGGATGACTGTTCTGAAAGGTGCTTAAGTGCTGAGATGTGCTGTATGTTTACTCTGACTGGTCTCTGCTGTTGTAGGAATGGGATGCACGAGACAAAGATTCTATCAAGAGAGCTGTACAGCACAGCAATGTGGTCATCAATCTTATTGGGCGGGAGTGGGAAACCAGGTAAGTCCCATGCTCCTGCCTTTTCTGCTGAGCCCTATGGTTCAATGACATTCACATTATCTTCTGGTGCGAGGGGTTCAGTTTCAGTGTCATTTTGGTCAGTACCCAGTAGTGGGTAAGTAGGTTCACTGGCACAGTGTAGTGGACGTTAGCGGTATGTTACATCCTGGCAGTGTGGTTGGTGCTGTGGGTTTGGCAGTAACCAGTGTTGATTCTGCTTGAACCTGTCATGTGGGGTGGAGCTAGGATGCAGGATTTGCTTGTGCTGCTCTTCACTAGTGTTTTGGATTGCCTCTCCGCATAGTGAATTGAAGATGGTGTAAGTACTGATTTGAGTGTTGTCTAGTTTTTATGGGGATTATTAATAAATAATGATTTATTGTCTTTTTAAAGGCTTTTATTATTATCTTTTGCGATCGGGTCTTATGTGTCCCTGGGTGACCCTATTAGACTTACAGTTCTCCTTCCTCCACCTTGCAAGTGTTGTAATCACAGATGTGGCTGCCACACTGGCCCACATAAATAATGTTTAAGCTTATATTTTTACAGCCCTTTGTTTACATCTTTTTCCCCTTTAGCATCTATTAAATGTCTGACTCAGGTTTATTTTAGTACCCCTGTTTCATTAAATAGTTTAAAATCTTTGATGACATGCAGTGTCCTTTTCAGCTTTACGTCTCCTGTAGGGACTAACACAATGGCTTGTGCAGAGTAATCATTTAGCTCATGTTAGGGTTGAATTGTGGCTAAGCTCCCTCCGTCTTTCCCTTCATCTTCCCTCCCTCCTTCCCTCTCTACCTCCTTCTTTCCCATTCTAAAGACTGAACTTAGGGCCTTACTCATGTCAGGCATGTGTTCTACCACTGAGCTATAGCCCTGGTCCCACATTTCTTAATTTTGAGCTAAGGTCTCACTAAGTTGCCCATTTGCACAGTTAGTTGGTCTTAAGCTCACTCTGTGGCCCAGGCTAGCTTTGATCTTGTGAGCCCCCTGTCTCAGCTTCCCAAGTAGGCAACATTATAGGTCTGTGCCACCAAGCCCAACCATAACAGATTTTTTTTTTCTCTTTAGGGGAACAAAGTTCCGTGAGTCCCTTTCCAACGCCAATACTTCCCTCTAGCCAGAATAGTCAGTTTTCTTGACGTGCCTTGGTCACAAGCTACCTTGAAAACATAAAGAACTTTCTATGCTGGCTTTATAACTTGAAGTAAACTTAAACTAAGTGTATTGACAATGAGCAGGCCTGGAAGCCTTAGGAAAAAATTACTCTTGGATTAAAGTTAAGGCATTACTATTTAAAAAGTTAACTGTTATAAATTCTGCTACTGACATGAAAACCAAAGTAGTACAGAACACTCATGAATCTTCTTGAATTCTTTACTGCTTTCCCCCCACCCCCTTTTTCTTCCAGAAACTTTGATTTTGAGGATGTTTTTGTGAATATTCCTCGAGCAATAGCTCAGGCATCCAAGGAAGCTGGGGTTGAGAGATTCATTCATGTTTCACACCTGAATGCCAATATGAAGAGTTCTTCTAAGTCCTTGAGGAGCAAGGTTAGTACCAGGGACTCAGCAGGTGCTCCCCAGGGCTGGGCAAGCAGGTTAGTGTCAGGGACTCAGCAGGTGCTCCCCAGGGCTGGGGAACACTTTACACCTTGACAGGGGTGAGAAGGTTTTCTCCACCGTGTGTTGAGAAGTCAAATGTTTTTTGTTGTCCTTTCAGAACATGTGTACTAGTGTTGTGGTTTTGATTTGTTTGGTTTTGGATGTTGGGAACCGAACACGGGACTTTGGCCTTCACAGGCAAGTACTTTATCCCGGAGCCAAGGCTTCTAGCCTCTGCACACATGTTGGGACATTTTGTTTGAGTGGTCTGTCAAAGGGTTCAAATATGGATAGGTCATTTTACCTGCCTTCAGATAGTTAAGGTTGTGGGGAGATATGATAAGAGGTGCACAGGAAACACTGCCAAAGGAGACATGCCTGTGTCTCCTACTGTGATTCCAGGACCCTCTTTCCTTCTCAAGCCTTCTGTGGTCACAGGTTTCTGCCAGTCCCACCTGGGCAATGTGAAGGCTGGGAATGATAGGAAGAGCTAGGGAAAATGCTCTTTGCATAGTTCATCTTTTCCTCTTGCAAACTCCACTGGAGTCTGAGATTGGCCACTGTGACTCAGAGTACATCTAGGACCTAAACTGTCTTTGTCCAGGCTCATTAGTGTATGGGTCTACTCATCAGCATTTGTCTTCGGCCACAATGAACTTGCCTTGAGTAATCCTGACAAGGACAACAGCGTTCCTGATAATGATTTTGGGTTTTTGACCCCTCACCCCTCGCATATGTTTATTGAAAAAACCATTAACACCAGTTATATGTTGAAAATTGTGTTAGATTCTAAGCATATAGTTGTTTATCAAACAGACCTGATCCTAGCCTACATTAGGTTTCTAGTCTACCAGGGAAAATGATCCTGGCTCCAGGAAGCATTGCAGAGGAGCAAAATGTCCCAGAGGAATAGGGAATGGTGGGGTGGTGGGAGTGAGCCATACTTGTGGCAAGTAACATTTAATTGCTAACATCAGAAAACTGAATGTAAGGGGCTGTAGAGATTGCCAGGCAGTTAAAAGCGTGTGCTGTACTTGCAGAGGATCTGAGCTCCCATTAGATAGCTAACCACTGCCTGTAACTCCAGTTCCAAAGAATCTGAGAGCATCTCTAGCCTTTCTGAGCACTGCACTTGTTTGCATAAACCTGACTCTAAACACACATATATACACAGAATTTAAAAATAATAATAATAATAAAGGAAAATTAGATGAAAACATAAAGCAAATGTATAGGTTCATATATCCAAAACCAGCACCAGGGAATCTCACCTATGATTGGTGCCAACATTTGTCAAGCCTATGGCTTGTTTCAAGGCCTTTTCTCAACTCTGACTTCCTCCCATAGTCACAGAGTGGCTTCTAGCATATCCAGCCACATACTCAGATATTACATTGGAGAAAGACAGCGGGAGTGAACCCAGCATGGCTGCTTTAGAATACACTCAGTCACCTAGAGGTCATAGTTGTTGTAAGGGGACAGGCCCATAGTATTGAGGAGGAGAGATAATCAAGCTGGCCAGCCCTTCTCTTTAAGCCATCTGTGTGTGTGTGTGTGTGTGTGTGTGTGTGTGTGTGTGTGTGTGTATACGTGTATATGTGTGTGTGCAGTGTGGTACTATTGGGTAAGATAGGAATACTAGAGTGGGGCTAGGCCTTAGGCCTTACACATTGGAATCACTGAGACTTTCAGAGCTCCAAAGGCCAGTCGGTACCTTAGACCAAATCAAGTAGAATCTTTGAGGGTGGGATTTGGGTGTCAATATTTTTTTTAATTATTTTTTGTATGATCTAGAGAATGATCTGTGAAAGCTGTGCTTTTTGTTTGTATGAGTGAGTTTATTAAGCATACACAAGCAAAAGTACAAGCAGTTGGTGGACAGAGGGAAGCAGCAGGTGGAAGTTAGTGTCATCCGGTCAGGTGCTCACAGTCCAGCTGGATGAGTGGGGCAACCCAAAGGAGAAGGGAAGCAAGAGTAACATCAAACCAGGGCACCCTGGGGAGAGCTGGGATTCCTGATCACACTTGAGTCCTAGATGGAGCAGAATAACCTTCAAGGGAGGCTTTTAAGTACAAGGACCAACAGCTGCAGATACATCATTGTTGAACTCTGGTGCTCTCCAGCAGAAGTAACTGGGGGGTTGCCGGGGCTTGCCAGTCCCACTGGAGTTCCAGCCAGAGCAGAGAGTGCTCTGTGGATGAGCTTCCGCCTGCTCATCCCACTGCAGGGCATTTGTATACCATGAGAAGAACAGAAGTAATCTCTGTGGGAAATGCTTTATCCTTTTAAGGACACAATGCTTTGACACCTTTAGCATCTCCCATTAGAGAACAAAGGGTCCGTCCAGCTTGACACTGACTGGATGGGGTTTTTGAAAGAAACTTGACATCAACCTTGTGTCTCAGTGGGCGGAGGTCAGCCTTGCTTTAGAGCCAGCTTCTTAGCAGGCTTAAGAGTATATGATACTTTGCCATGTTATGTCCATTCTGCTCTCTTTAGGCTGTTCCAAACTCAACACAGATTAAGAGGCATTGTTTTACTTGAGAGAGTGGCCCAGTTTTGAACTTGGGTTTCAATCTTGTCCCAGTTGTTCAGGGTTGATGACCCTGGAGCTCAGAAGAGAGATCTGTACTGGAGATAGAAGTTGAGAGTCAGCAGAATCTGTTAATCAGAAGAACAGGAAGGTATGGACAGCCCAGGGAGTAAACAGGCTGACTGAGAAGAGAGCTGTGAATGGGACGGAGGCATGTAAAGGCTTCCATTGTGGCAGAGGAGGGACACTTGCAGATACCAAAGCTAGCCAGGATTGAGCAGTGGTGGATGTGTGCGGTAAGCCACAAGAAAGAAGCCAGAAGAAATCAGTGTTACAGAAACCAGCATCGGGGCAGGACAAGGTATTGTGGCTTTGAACAGCCAAGAGAACTGCAGTGTCAGATCTGTTGATATCCGTGAGCTTATCAAAAGCAGTTTCAGATCAGATACTATATTTGTTGAAACAGAATCCAGAGTCAGAGTGAGTGAAATGTGAGCTGGCACTTGGTGGTGGTCAGCGAGGCTGGGCCTAGTTTTCTCTAGCTTGGCCCTTCTAGGGAAAGGTAAGAGGAGGCAGGAGCGGGAAGAGGTTTTTTTAATAGGGTGGAGGCTCTACCTTGTTTATGTTGAGAGAAGGAGTTAGTGAATAGGAAGAGGTAGATTCTGTAGACAGTGAAGGAGGCCAGTGCCACTGCCACCTCACTGACTCCTGTGGTAGGCTGCTAGCTTACTGACACAAGGCAGAGAATTGGGCTGGAGAAATCACACTCCCTAGCATAAGACTAGGAAGAGCTGTTGTTCTAAAACAAAGTCTCAGTCATGTGATTTACTAAATGAAGGCTGGGGAGACAGATGCTGGGGTGAAAGCCTGCTACCTTAGAGAGCCAGGGAAAGCTCCCAGCTGACCTTCCTCCTCAGCCGTCATCCCAGAAGAGCTCCTTATCGTTCTCCACACTGTCTCAATAACCCTTCAAACTGAATGTCTCTCCAGAAATAGACTTCCTATGTGTCTCTATCTGTCCTCCTGACTTCCTTTCAGTCTCTATGGTCTTTTCCTATGTTCACTTCCTGTCAACTGGTTGCTTGCTCCAACTCTTGTACGGTTTACTTTATTCGATCATGTTTACAATAAACAGAAAGCTCTTAGATTAAAGGTGTGTACTAGGGCTGAGCCACACTACAACTAGAGACAGGTTTTTCCAGGGGTTCATAGTATGATCAAAAAGAGCCTCATCAGAAGTTCTGGGTGTGGGGTGTTTGTTTTTTCTTGTGTATGTGTTTGTATGTGTTTGTATGTGTTTGTGTGTTTTATGACTAATATGATTATCTTCCAAAATTATGGTTACCTAATGAAAATAGGGCCTTGGTGATGTGATGGCAGGGGCAGGGAAGCCCTGTGCACTTGCTGTGGAACTGAGACTGCTTTATTTTTGGTTTAGGCGGTGGGAGAGAAGGAAGTGAGAAGTGTGTTTCCTGAAGCTACCATCATCCGGCCATCTGACATGTTCGGAAGGGAGGACAGGTTCCTCAATCACTTTGCAAGTATGTATCTTTCTTCCTGGAGGAGAGGCCTGCTGGGCCTAACCCAGTTTGAGCTGAGCATCAGGGGGCAGTGCCCTTGGAACTTTCAGACAGTCTCTTTCCAGTTCAGTTGCCTCTCCCCTTTAGGGTTTTGTTTTCATACCAGCAAGAGTCCTCTCTGCTTCTGGAAGATGAAGGTCCAGCTAGATGTGTGTCGGGGATTTTCGGGGAGGCTGTGCGGTTTTATTTCTCTGCAGCTGCGGAAGGCAGTGGTCATGCTTGTCCCAGAGCATGGACTTCAGGGCCAGAGACTTCACGTTTAAACCTCAGTAACTCAGTGACCTTGGCAAGATATTAACAAGTCCCTTGAGTTCTACAAATCCTTCCCTATCCCCATCCCAGACACTTGCAAACCACTGATCTTTTTACTTGGTAATTGTAGCATTTTCAAAATTGACTTCTTTCCCTTATATGCATTCAGAATTTGTCCCTGACTCTCAGGGATTTGTTTCCTTGTGTAGCTGAATAGTATTCCTTTGTTTGGCTGTACCCATTTGGTCATGTAGTTTTGTTGTTTCCCTGTATCACCCTCTTGATTGTGCCATCTAGAAATCTGTATTCACTTCCACTTTGTTTTTACAGTTGTGATATACAATATATGATATAGAGTTCATCACCTGCTAGTTCTTTTTATGTTAAAGCTTTGACTCCTGGTGTGAGTGGACAAGGGGATTTGGAGGTCTTTGAGGCTACCTGACCTTGTAAGAGTTAGGAGCTAGTTGATGGGTTTGGTGGCTTTACAAGGAGAGAAGTCTCCATGTGCACACACTGATGTAGGCACCTGTGGACAAAGGAAGAAGATGGCCATCTACAGGCCAGAAAGAGAGACTCACCACAGCCTACTGACACATGGCTTTGGATTTTCCAGCCACCAGGACTTCAAGAAAATACAATTTAGGATTTTAAGCTATTGAGTCTGGTATTTTGTTGTGACAAACTGAACAGACTTAGACAGACCTGTGTCTAGAGAGGTGAAATGCTGACCCAGTACTGGAAGAGGTAGAGGCAGCTCTGGACTGGGCAGTGGGCAGGCGAGAAGAGCTTGGCTGGCACCGGAGAGATGTGGACAGGAAGAAGCTGGACCAGCCACTGCTCTCATTGCTGGGACTGAGTACCTGGCAGAAAGCACCTTGGTGAAGTGGGGCTATTTTGGCTGACATTTGTGGGACTACAGTCCACTGTGGTGGGAAAGGCATGGTGGTAGGAAGATGAGGCAGCTGTCACTTTGCATCCATACTCAGGAAGCACCCCTAAACCCTTTGCTGAAACAGGTGAGGTAATAACACTGTGTGGACTAGGCTGGCCTGGAACTCAGAGATCCCGTCTCTGCTTCTCAAGTGCAGGGATCAAGGTGTGTGCCATTACAACCCTGCCCCCTATTTATCTATCTATTTATTTATGAGCACCACAACCCTGCCCCTTTTGTCTGTCTGTCTGTCTGTCTGTCTGTCTGTCTTCTGTTGATTTATGAGCCATTCCAACCTAGCCCCCTTTTTACTTACGTATTTCTTGAGTCCAGAACCCCCAGAGCCTGCGTTACTTGTTACATTATTTTCATTGTAAACATTATGTAGACATTCTCAGAACAGGTTCTCATTTCTTCTTACAGATTATCGTTGGTTTCTTGCTGTGCCTCTCGCTTCTTTGGGCTTTAAGACAGTGAAACAACCAGTGTATGTAAGTACCTTGCATGGAGGCTAAGGAAGGAGTGTAACTGGATTTGAGTTTGGTTCAGTTTTCCGCATTCATTCTCACCTACAGACTTCATTCTTTCCTTTGTCTACTTGCTTCAACTGGTTGCCTCAGTTTACCTAAGAAGTGCATGTCTTTTCAGTGTCTTCAGTTGTCCATCCACTTATGAAAGCTTAATTGAGGCAGGTTTACCGAGTTGCCCAAGCAAGCCTTGAACTCAGTGTGTAGCCCAACCAGACCTTCAGCATGAGACTTCAGGCCTCATCTTCTGAGGTAACCAAGGTTATGTATGGGCCTGTTCCCCTGGTCTGATGCCTTAACTCAATAAATGCTTAAGCACGTCTCAGGATGTGTACAGCATTCTGATGCTGTGTTACTGGGAATATGTAGACAAACATTTTTGTCCTCAAGTTCTTTTCAGGTAAATGACAGTTATTACTCAATACGGTAAGCACTAGGTGAGGGAGAGAATTTTAAGTGAGTGTATCAGAGGCCACGAAATCCAGCTTTGGGCTGTTCAGAGTCAGTTGATAGGCATGGGGCTCTGTTTCACATAGAGGTGATGGTACATACCAGAGCTGAGAGGTGAAGGAGAAGGTTTGGTTCTGTACTGGGTGGGCTGGGTT
Organism: Montemys delectorum; assembly: GCA_019843815.1. Lineage (NCBI taxonomy): Eukaryota > Metazoa > Chordata > Mammalia > Rodentia > Muridae > Montemys > Montemys delectorum. The sequence continues at coordinate 14,252 of JADRCD010141492.1, read as the reverse complement.
AGACCAGTGTTTCTGGCTTAGTTAGGATTTCTGTTGCTGTGACAAAACACCATGACCAAAAGGAAGTTGGGAAAGAAAGGTTTTATTTTACTTTATAGTGTCTAAGTTCATCACTTAGGGAAGCTAGGGCAGGAGTCTGTAGTTAGGGGCTGATTCAGAGTTCATGAAGGCATGCTGCTTACTGTTCTCTATGCTTGCCTTAGGCTGCTTTTGCATATACCTCAGGACCACCTGGCCACTGATGGCACCACCCAGAGTGGCCCAGGTCTTCTCACATCAATCTTCAATCAAGAAAAGGCCTTACAGATTTGTCCACAGATCAGTTTATGGAGACATTTGTCAACTACAGTTTCTTCTTTCCAAATGAGTCTACCTTGTGTCAGGTTGACATAGAAACTAATTAGCAGTTTTCTAGTAGTGACACTACTGATCTTTGGGACCAGATAATTCTTTAGTTGTTCATTGTGGGATATCAAGCAGCCACTTTGTCCTTTTTTTTGTCAGGAGGTACCAGAGACAGCCACACCCTGCTCCTCCGTGACAACTAAAATTCTGTACAGTTGTTAGATGTTCCCTAGAACCATAAATAACTCTGGTTGTGGATTCTGGGTCTCTCGGTCTAAATCTGTGCATAGTACCTACTGTGGAAGTCAGAATGGCAGAACATGAGGAGCTCTGTGGTTCCGTCTCTAGGTTCTGGTGGCTTAGGACAGAGTAGGCAAGAGTATAAGTGGGAGAGCTGATGGCCTGGCCGGTTAAGGCCTTAGAATGACTAGATGATGCTTCTGACTAGGACAGGCCCTGGCTGAGCCTTGAACCTGATTGTGGGAACACACGCCTGAGTAGGCAGGTGCTTCCTCCAGAGTCCGAGAAGACATGATGTCATTGGTTTTCTGTTGCATCCCCTGTGACAGGCACCTGCTTTCCTTCCTCCCTTTGTCTTCCTCCCTTGCCTTTTCTCTTTAAGCGTTTGCTTGTCTGTTTGTGTTTGGTCCTAGAATTGAACACAGCACAACATGAATGTTAGGCAAACACTCTATCTTTAGGCTACATTCTCACCTCAGTACCACCACCCCAATTTAAAGAAATCAAGACAAGTTGTACTGAGTTACTCAAGCTAGCCTTGAACTTAGTGTGTAACCCAGCCGACCTTTTCCTAAGTTTTTCCACCTCATCTTCGTAGGTAACTGATGTTACCGGCCTCGTTCTCTGGGTCTGATGTCCCAGTTCAAGAACTGCCTAAACATATCTTATGATTTGTATAGGTTGCAGATGTCTCCAAAGGGATTGTTAGTGCAACTAAAAATCCAGATGCCGTGGGAAAAACCTTTGCCTTCACCGGGTAAGTGCCTAGAGTTGCTTTTTTATAATACCAGTTCTTCCTGAGCAGGGCGCTCACGGAGTCGGAGCTTCTGACACTCACAGTCAGCAGTTGAGGGAACCCAGGACCTGCCTGAGTATGCATGCTTCTGTTAGCAGTCTGAGAACCAGTGCCCTAGACTACTATAAAAGCAGTCAACACTTGGTCTGTGGGTTCCTGTCTGGGGAGTCCACTTTTTGATAAATGATTTAAGGAATCCAGGCATGGTGACTCTCACCTGTTAGCCAGCACTTGGGAAGCTGAGACAGAAGAATCACCACACATTTAAAGCCAACCTGAGGTACATAATGAGTTTAAGGGTACCCTAAGCTGGGCAGTGGTGGCACATGCCTTTAATCCCAGCACTTGGGAGGTAGGGACAGGTGGATTTCTGAGTTTGAGGCCAGCCTGGTCTATAGAGTGAGTTCCAGGACAGCCAGGGCTACACAGAGAAACCCTGTCTCGAAAAACAAACAAACAAAATAAAAAAAAAAAAAAGGGTACCCTAAGTGTGTAGTAAGACTCAGCCTTAAAAAAATAAAACAAAACTCAGTGTAGGGGAATATATCTGCACTGAAGGTGTGCCTTTTAATTTCTAAACTCACTCATTGAGCTAGACTGTCTGGACATAAGCCCAGGGATCTGCCCATCGCTACCTGGCATCATCTCAGGTGTGTTCTGCTGTGCCAGCCTATTTGATGTGGGTGCTGGGGATCTAATTTCAGGTCATGCTTGTGCAGTAAACACTTTACCAACTGAGCCAGCTCCCCGACTCTTCCCAGGTTTCCGGTAGTATTAATCACATTGCTTCATTCTGTCATCTATCAATTAAGGACCTATAAAACACACACACACACATACACACACACACATTTGCTCAAGTACACATGATTGAAAGTTAATAAACAAGTTCAGTAAAGATACAAAGTAAATCAATATAAAAATCAATTTTTATGTACTATCGAATAAGCAATATGTAGATAGAATTAAACAGATGTTATTAGGCCAGGGAAATGGCTCAGCCCATTAAGTGTTTGCTAGCAAGCAATAGGACCTCAGTTGATCTCCAGGCACACAGGGAAAAAGAAAAAGAAAAAAAGCCAAGCAGGCCTGTGACCCATGCTCTGGGAAAACGGCATCAGGAGGATCCCTGGGCTCATTAGCCAGCCAGCCCAGCTCAGTCCATGAGCTCCAGGTTCAGTGATAGTCTCTGCTACCAAAAGCTAGGTGTCGAGTTATAGAGGAGGTCTGGCCTCCACATGTGTACTGCAGGTACATTCACATGGAAATGTATCCGTCCACACTGTATATGCACCAAAGGAAATCATTTCACAGTAGCAGAAAAAAATAAAATACTTGGGTAAATTTAGTCAGATATGCACCCTAAAGCACTGTGAAAGGAAAGGAAAGAACACATATAAGACCTCCCAAATTCATGAATTGGAAGTATCAGTATTGTTAAGATGGCAGTTGTCCTTAAATTGGTCTGTAGATTGAATCTTTTCAAAATCCCAGCAGCCTTTTGTAATTTAGATGGTGTTACAAAGAACATATAAAGTGGTAATAGCCTAAATCCTTGACCTTCCCAAGTATAAAGCCTGCTTTGAATCTCTAAGGAACAAGACAGTTTGTGCTGAATTAATAGACAGGTGGATTAACCAGAACGCAGTCCAGAAACAAACCTTTGCTTGCTTACTTGTGACAGGGTCTTGCTACCTAGGTAGCCAGGCTGCTCTAAGCCCCACTGTGTAGTCAAGGATAGTGTACTCCAGGTCCTGTGCTCTTGCTGGGTTTCTAGCTCCAAACCATAATTCTGGACGATTGACTGTTGACAAACGAGGCACCTGAGTGCAGAGAGGGCAATCTGTTCAACAGATGGCCCTCTGGAAACTCGGAACTTGGACTTCTGCCTCCTGCTCTGTGTGAAGAAATAAACACAAGCTTGGAGTTACACTTTCTTGGAGTGGAACATTCTAGACCTGGGTTTAACAAGGTGTTTTTAGCTATGTCATCAGAAGCATAATCCATAAAAGGAAAAATTTGGCCAGAATTTGAAACTTTTGCATTGCAAATGATACCATTTAAAAATGAAAAGACCAGGCCTGGATAGATGGCTCAGTGGTCAAGAGCACATTCTTCTTGAAAACGTGAGTTTAATTTCTAGCACTTACATAATGGCTCACAACCATCTGTAACTCCAGTCCTAGCGGATCCAGGTGCTCTTCTGGCCCCTTTGCAGCAGGCATGCCCGTGGTGTGCAGATATACATGCCGGCAAGTACACATTGTATTAAAAACAGAAATTTCAGTGAGGAAGGTAATATGAATGCTAAAGTACATACTAAGATGACTGAAGTCTTTTGCAGTTACAAGGGAAAATGGAAGTCACATAGAGGGAGCATATCACAGAGAGATAGTAACAAATGAGCGTGACAACATGGAAAATTAGGAAATCTTGCAAATTGATGCTGGTGCAAATGTAAGGTTGGCATAGTGATGCACTTATAATGCTGGCACCCTAGAGACTAAGTCAGGAGAGTCAAAAGTTGAAGGGCGGTCTCTACAAAACCAGGCTAACATGATGGGCATAAAGGAGGGGTTAAGGAAGACATCCAAAGGCTGGGTTATGCTGATGGGTGCACAACAGAATAAATAAATGGGTGGATTTTATAGTGTATAAAATATTCCATAATACTGAATGATACAGACAAGGTTTCTGTTTTTGTGGAGCTGATAGGTTAGTTTTGACACCCATGTGTAGTAAAGCCATATAGCATAAATTCCCCAAAAGCAAAGCCCAGTGAAGCAGAGCTTGGAGGAAAGGGAGGGAGGAGAGTGACACTGGGCCATGTAGAAGGAAAGTGACAGTGTGGTGACCTCTGGTCCCTGGACCTTAATAACCTTTGAGACAAGGGCCAGTGTTAGCCTGTGGTGAGAATCTCCCTGGAAGCATAGGACGTGGAGGCAATGGGTAACCAGCTCTAAGGAGAAGCAATGAAAAAGTGGTTAGGAGATGGTAGTAGGGCTGGCTGGCTGGCTGGCTGGCTGGCTGGCTGGCTGGCTTACAGGATAAGGGCACTCAGCACCAAGCCTCACTGCCTGAGTTTGACTTGACTCCCATGCTCACTGTGACATGCACTGTGACAAGATACATATTAGGGTATTGGTTCTGGGAGATGATTCCACAGCAAGAGAGGCCCACCAGGGTTTAGACCCTAACAGTGTCTTGTGTGTTGTTCCGAGCGATGAGTGAAGAGATGACCGATAATGTTTCCAGGAACAGAGTGGTCAGAGGGACACAGTCTTGGGAATGGAATTGTGAGAGAGTGCAAGCAGAGGGCTTGGCCACCTTACACACAAGCGTTTCTTCATCTTAACAGGACGAGTTGAGGGTATGTCCAGATGTAGTCAGCTATGAGTCACCAGGGTATCTTTTCACTGGAACATGAGCAGAGTATCAGCCAACAGGAAGGATGGCTTGCTACAGAAAAGCTGGTGAAACCTTTGAGGTCAGAGAAGACAGATGGGTTGGTTCCCTAGGAGAATTCAAAGAGCATAAAAGGATGGGCGAGCAGACCGGGTATCATTTGAAATCATGAACAGAGAAGGCTGAGGTCAGTTAACTCAGGAGTTTTCTCTCTTGATGGTGCGATTTTTTTTTTCCCAATCTTTATTGTTGTTTGTTTCTCTAAAGAAGGCAGGTATTTACTTTAACCTATGTAGGGATCTAGCTGACAAGCATAGTGAAGAAAGCCTCAGAGGCAGGTTTGCTGAGGATGTCTGTTGCCCATGATTCTTCCCAGTGAAGCATGACATGCAGGCAGGGAAGGATGTAGTCTCTGTGAGCAAGGGCTCCGCTTGTCTGGCCACACTTGCTGGGATGTGTTGCTGTAGAGCCTTTTCAGGAGGAGGCACCTTGCACACGGTAGCTGGCTTTAGCGTTGCCCTTGTTGGACAAACCAGACATCTTTGAAAACCCTTTGGAGATTGAAAGGCAGTTTGAGGGGTTTGTGTGACAGTTCCCCAGCTGATACCAACATTTCCATTTGATCAGTGAGTCTTCTGTTGTGTTTTTGTTTGTAAAATGTTTAAATAATGAGATTTGTAGTGAATTATCTTCATTATGCACTCAGCTATAGATCTTTCTGAGACAAATGGCATTAGGAAAATGAGTGGGTAGATGTTGAAATGTAAGTGGTGATTAATTATTAAAGCCCAGTCCCAGATAAAATGGAGGCTGTCTAAGTGGAAAGGGTCACAGTTCAGAAGATGGGTTGGTGTTTGTCATTGTAAGAGACAGAAACTATCAGAGGAAAGAAAGTTGTAAATGACCAAAAACATACGAAAAAAAAAAAAAAACCTAACCTCATATATTAAAGAAATGCTGACTAAGCCAGGCGTAGTGACTCAGGCTGAGGCAAGAAGACTACTGTTTGAGGCCAGCCAGAACTAGAGTGAGAGCCCTTCTCAAAAGGAACAAAAAGATCGATGATCTGGTACATTATAAACACATGTAAGAGGGAGGAGAGGAGGGGTATGGAAAACAGGTTCTCTCTGGCAGTTTGTTAACAGGTGGTTTTTCTTTGTTTATCTGTGTTACAGTGGGTTTCCTTTTTCATACAAAAAGTGTTAATTTGGGCTGGAGAGATGGCTCAGTGGTTAAGAGCACTGACTGCTCTTCCAGAAGTCCTGAGTTCAAATCCCAGCAACCACATGGTGGCTCACAACCATCTGTAATGGGATCTGATGCCCTCTTCTGGTGTGTCTGAAGACAGATACAGTGTATTCATATAAGTAAAATAAATAAATCTTTAAGGGGCTGATGAGATGGCTCAGTGGGTAAGAGCACCGACTGCTCTTCTGAAGGTCATGAGTTCAAATCCCAGAAACCACATGGTGGCTCACAACCACCTGTAATGAAACCTGATGCCCTCTTCTGGTGCTCTGAAGATGGCTCAGTGGGTAAGAGCACCGACTGCTTTTCTGAAGGTCATGAGTTCAAATCCCAGAAACCACATGGTGGCTCACAACCACCTGTAATGAAACCTGATGCCCTCTTCTGGTGCTCTGAAGAGAGCTACAGTGTACTCATTTATAATAGTAAATAAATCTTTTTTAAAAAAAAAAAGTGTTAATTTAAAAAAAAAAAAATGTAGGGAGCAAATAATGTGAGGAACTCTGTTTTGGTTTCCAGGCCAAATCGGTACCTGCTCTTCCACTTAGTGAAGTACATCTTTGGCATGACCCATAGGACCTTCATCCCTTACCCGTTGCCACTATTTGTGTATAGGTGAGTACAGTGCTGTTTGTGCGTACCCACAAGACGGCTGATTGGAGATACTGTTCCTGACTCCTTCCCAGTTAGCAGGAAGGCCAGTCTTCACACTTGTAATGATGCTGCTCCTGATGCTGAATGTGATGCTGGCGGAGAAAGCAGCTGTAGGTGGCCTTGGTGAGCAAACCTGAACCTTCTTAGGTCTTTCTTAGGTCATTCTTAGGTGACTCTTAGATTGAATTTAAACCCTAGGCTCAGGTTGGGGGTCTGTGTCCAAAGCAGGGCATTTGTGCAGTATGAGGCTCTGGGTTTGGTCCTCAGCAAACCATGGGTTTAATTTGGAGAAGTATCTTGCTTGTAAGCTGGTATGAGGAACAGCCAGCTCCCCTTTTGTTTGTTTCCAGCTGCCCACCATGGGGCAAAGTTCCCTTCTTTTGTTAAGGCAGTCTTTGTTGTAGTTGAGGAAGAGGAAGCTGACCTAACCCTTGACCTAGCCCTGTGTCTTTTCCTCGCTCTTTCCCTCCCTCCCTCCTTCCTCTCTCTCTCTTTCTCCCCACCCCTTTTCTTTCTTCACCTCTTCCCTTTGGGGACTAAAATTTTTGTACCTACTGGGGATAGTAGTAGCTCAGTGGCAAAACTCTTGCCTGGGAAGTATGAAGTCCTGAACTCAGTCCCCATTTCTCAGGCAGTGCTCTAGGCACCTAAGATACTAGAGCAAACATTTCTGTAGCTTGTGGTCTGTAGGCTGTAGGTGCATAGCTCAGTTGTGTGTGCTTAGCACACTCAAAGCCCCACCTTTAACCCCCAGCACCCAAACCAAAACAAGACAAAACCCACAGCACAACATGGTGGAGGTTGTTTATTGAGAGCATTCTCCTTCAGCGGCCTTTCTTTCACTCGTTAAACACTCCCTGTGACTTCTGTTTTTAGTAGACAAGGATAGAGTGTGGATAGAGGAGTCCCCACTCCAGGGCGAGCTGGAGATGAGGGCTGCTGAGCGCAGGGCTTTCCAGACACTGGAGAGGTCAAGAGGAAAAGAAGTAGTTTTGTGTGTTTTACTCTGAGTAGCCCCAACTGCTCTGTAACTGGCTGCAGGTAGCATGCTAGGTTGAAACTTGCTGTGTAGACGAAGCTGTCTTTGAATTTAAAACAATGCTCCTGCCGATGCCCCTGCCCATGGCCATTCTGAAATCACAGGTGTAGACCACTGCACCTGACTTTTTACAGATTTTGTGTGTTTGTTTGTGGTGCTAGATCAGACCCTGAGTCTCTTACAAGTTAGACAAGCATTCCATGGCTGAGCTTGGCTGAGCTATGGTCCTCGCCTAGGAAGGGGAGACATAAGCGTGAGTATCTGAAGAGGAGAATGTGCTCTTTTCTTCCTACGCCTGTATCTAGTATCTAGAACTGTTAGAGAACAGTCAGGCTAGGTGTGTCTTGGCCTCTTGTCCAAAAAGTGGAAAATGAGGGCTCACTTTGCAAACGTAGCAACAAAACTATCCTAAGCGAAGCAGTAGCACCAATTAGAGGGCATGCTGATAATATAGATAGCTGCCACATCCGGGAAGGCCCTTGGGGATACCAGTTATTGTTTGGGCTCAAGAGAAGGAGGAGTTTGGTTACTAAGGAGAATTAGCTAAGGAAGGTCTTCATTTTGATTGACAGATTAGTTCATATAATCATTTTTCTATATGTTTATTTCCATAATGCAAGTGGTTTTAGTCACATATAAGCCCAATTTTACATAGATGTAAGATGGTAAATAGGTTCTTCTTAAAAGTTTACGTGACACAATTTCACCTTATTGTGTGTGCACCTAAACCACTTCAGGCTGGCTCAGAGTTTTCATTTCAAGTGCATTGGAAATACATTTGAAAAGAAAATGCCCCAAGTTACGGGTCATTAGGGAAAGAGAAACTTAATTCCATTCAGAGATTAGTATGTGGGTAGCCACATGGAGGTGGGTACAGAGTTGCTATGGCCAGTGTTTAGAGACGTTTGTGCATGCATAGCACATCAGGTAAAGGAGCGAGGCTGCCACGTGCTGCATGAGAAGAGGCAGTGTGCATAACCCAAATCAGTCTGAGGTTACTGAGCTATTTCTCATGCTTGTCTGCCTGGTGCCATGCTGGTGCACAGAAGGCCCCTCCATTAGTATTTATGGACTGGCACGCTAAGGAAAAGTCCGCTGTGTAAAGAACCAAAACCATGGCGTCATTAGGGACACCAGCTTTAGTACAGTGGAGGGCTGGGAACCAGGAGGCAGGGGGGCACTGTCTGTGTTGCACGTGGAGGTGGGAGTTAGGGCAGACACCAATGACACAGCCCAGTGAGGATGTCGCATAGTCCAGCTGATGTTAGTGTGGCCCCAGAGCACAGGAGCTTCTTGGCAGAGGGCTTGGCTGTAATCAGGAGTTTATATGCTGTTAAAGAGATTCTGAGCACACTTACGGCTTCCTTTGTCATGATTTACTTTAGCAACAAGAATGTTCTTCAACCGCAGGCTGGGGCTAAGGGGATGGCTCAGCAAGCAGTTAAAGAGCACTGACTGCTCTTCCAGAGATCCTAAGATCAATTCCCAGCAACCACACGGTGGCTCACAACCATCTGTAATGGGATCTGATGGCCTGTTCTGGTGTGTCTGAAGACAGCTACTTTGTACTCATGTACATAAGATAGATAGATAGATAGATAGATAGATAGATAGATAGATAGATAGATAAATAAATCTTTTTTAAAAAAGCTTTAGGTAGAGGGCTGTGGTAGTGCTGCTCAGTGGTAGAGTCCTTGCCTAGTGCTGTGAGGGCCGTAGTTTTTTCCTAGCATCCTCCCCTATCCCGAAAGCTGTAGATTTGGGGAGGCATGGTGGCACATGCTAGCTTTTGAGAGGCAGAGGCAGAAAGATTAGGAGGTCAAAGTCATTGTTGGCCACCTAGTGACTTTGACGTCAGCTTGGGGTACATGAGTCCCTGATTTAGAAGTTCAGGAAAGGGAGGCAGGGAGGGTGAGTTAGCTCTGTCTCCACAACAGGTAGTAGAGCCAGGAAGTTATTATTTTCTCAACACAATGACAGACTTAGCGAGTTGTCCTGTGCAGCAGTCCCTCTTTTCCTGGGGGTGCAGTTGGTGAAACCCAGCCCAGACGCCTCTCACAGGGTCCCTATATACTTTCTTTGCAGGTGGATTGGCAGGCTCTTTGGGCTGAATCCATTTGAGCCGTGGACAACAAAGGACAAGGTGGAGCGGGTAAGTTTGGGCATAGCAAGCCTCTCACCAAGCAGAGCTGTGGAGGAGGAGGAGAAGTCAGATTAGTTTGGTTGGCTGGCTTGGATGGTTACAGGGCTTCTATGTGTGGGGTAGTCCTCCTGACCGAGGCTAGCCCTTCTGTTCTGCTTTTGGCTCACACACATTCATTCTCATACTGTTTTACCGTCTTATTCTATTCTCCCTGTGAGATGATCCTTGTCAGCATTCAGACATACCTAACAGTCCCCCTTTCCTTACTGAAGACCAGACTCTCCTTCCAGGTCCCTCTGGCCATTTTGCTGTTTGTTGTGTTCCCTTACAACTATTTTGGGTTCTGTTGTTATTTTAAGACAGGATCTCTAGGCCAGGCTGGCCACAAACTCACTCTGTAGGTGAAGGTGCCCTTGGATTCCTAATCCGTCTGCTTTTGCTTCTAAATGCTGGGATTACAGATGTATGCGACCATGCCTTGTTTTCCCTTCATATGCTAACCACCAAAGAACTGTGTGAACGGGATCCCAACAGATTCTCGCCTCGCTCTTCATTTAATCCATTTCAACCACATTGTATCCTCCTCTGTCCTGGAACTGCACTTTCCAAGGCTACCCATGACCCCATGCTGCCACCTTTCTGACAGTTTTCTGACCTTATCTCACTCCTACTGTGAGCAGCATTTGTTGAGGGGCCATGTTTCTTCTTTTTGAAATGGTGTCTTAGCACCTGTGCCTGGCCCAGACTGTGTTCTCTGCCTTTCCTCCCTCGAACTGGGCTGTGCTGGAGGCCCTGTTCCTGCTGCCCTCTCCTCCTGGTTGCTGTCTGTTCTGATGGGGGTCATAGCCTCAGCCATTCTCACTTCTGTTTATAAATTACATTCATCCCAGTTGCCAGCTGCTGCTGCTGGAGGCCATGCTGCCGTATTGAATTGTTTTATGTCAAACTATGCAGGCATAGTAACATGTTGTAAATAGAACTGCAAGCTTTTTTTTTTTCTTTTAAATCTTACCAGGTGTTTTTCTGTTTTATTCTGAGATGCGGGTCTTGCTATCTTCACTGTACAGCCCAAGCTGACTTTGAACGTGTGCTGATCTTTACTTGGCCTCCCCCGTGTAGGGACCAAAAGCCTATGCCCTGTCCTGCCATTGCAAGCTTGTGTTCTGTCCTTGAACTCTCGCCTCAGTGGTGGCCCTTTCTGTGCTGTCCATGTAAGACATCTAGTGATCCTCTGCAGTTTTGGTTCCTAAGCCAGCATTGTCCCCACAGGACTTCCTGCATTGCTCAGGGTGGTCTGCGTCTGTACCAGCACATTGCCAGGAGCAGTGTGTGAGGCAGAGGACTTGATACATGGCTACCGTGACTGCAGACATCAGATTTGAGCTATACATAATTCTAGTTCACTGAAAGTGAGATCTGAATTATGCTTGACTACGGCTTCAGTGTTCGATGGTAAAGGGTAGACCCTCAGCAACCCTCAGTAGATGCCAGGTCGGGCCGCTCCTAATTCCTGCCTGCCTGTTCAGCATCAAGAGCATGCTTCTAGAAAGATTGGAACTTTGCTGCGGACTAACAGCGGAGTGCATCACTAACTTTCCTCTGCCTGCTGTTACCCAGGCAGCAGTCTTCTTCCCTCTCTCAGTGAGCCTCTTGCTGCCAGTCTTGTCTGCCTGCAGGATGCTGAGCTCTAAAGCCCTGGCTCTGCCTTCTCAAGTCGGCCGTGCTTGTCTGACTCATTGATTATCTGCTTCCTGATACTCAAATCTCACTGGGAAGAAGCCAAATAGACTTATGACAGACAGCATCTCAGCCTGAGAACTGTGGATTTTTTTTTTTTTCTGTTAATAAGATGCAGCAAAACTGTCCCCTAAGAGCCAAAGCATAGCAAAGAATTGTTAACAGTCCCAGGGAACAGACAGGCTGCCTATAAAGCAGACACATTTCCATGGTGTCCTTTCTGTGGCCATGAACCCTGTTGTCTGACACTTGCTCTTACCTTGGTGACTGAAAAAGTATAAATATAATAGGCAGACAGGCTTTGGGTTTGGTTTGCAGAATTCCCTAGAGCACTCAGTAAACACACAGGGTCCTCTCTGTGTTGCTTATTGTGGAGGTCACATTATGAGACCTGCTTTAGTTCCATGTACAGAGGGATCTAATTTGGTAGTTTGCTTTTTGATGAGCAGGGCTGACTTGTTCATTCTTCCCTAAACAAGATTGTTTAGCTTCAGACTTTGTAGTAAGCATAACTTAATCCATGTTGAGTATAATTGCAGCAGAAAAGGTGAATGGGTCCTGACATGATGCTATCTCACCTGCAGTCCTAGCACTTGGGAGGCTGAGACCGAAGCATTCCTACAGGTTTGAGCTTAGCCTGGGTTGCATAATGGATTCCTAGAGGTTCCAGTGTGAGACACTGTGTCAGAATCCCTAAACCAAACCAGACCAAAAGGTGAAAACTGAAATAGAGAGCTAAGAGCCCAGGGACCCAGCATAAGAAAATGGGGATGCAGAGGTGGACTCCTGCCTTAGCTCTTATCTGAATCTCTAGACGGAGATATAGCTCCTGCCCCCCTACACTAGGTTCAGCTCTGCATACATGTTCCTGTGGAGCTGCTCTTCCAGGGTTGCTGTCCTGTGGTCCTGGGGGTATGGGAGACCTACCTCAGGTCTTTGATGATCTTCTCTATTTGTTCTGCTTTTATGAGTTCCAGAATCAAAGATTGTCATGGGGTCTCTGATGACACTTGCCTCAGTGTTGAGCCTCAGGCCAGCTTGGGATGTGGGGGTCTGAGGGGTGGCACTCTGTTTCAGCATTCTCTGTGGCCCTTTGTCACAGATACATATCTCAGACGTGATGCCAACCGACCTGCCTGGCCTGGAAGATCTTGGCGTTCAGCCCACACCACTGGAGCTCAAGTCCATTGAGGTGCTACGGCGACATCGCACTTACCGCTGGCTGGCTTCTGAGATCGAGGAAACCAAGCCTGCCAAGACAGTCAACTATTAGTGTCAGCCAGGTCTCCTGCGTTCTCTAGAAGGTCTTGTACACAGCAAAACTGTCGCTCTATTAAATATCTGAGGAGTCAGTCTATTGCAAGTGTCTTTCTTGATTGATCAGAGAAGAGCTCGCAGCATTCAGAACTGAGCCTAGTTCTCTTTTAAATAATTAGATGTAATATTGAGACACACAACTGTTCACTGAAATGTTAGAGCATTTGGAATTCTTAGACCAAGGTCCTGTCCTCAAAGTTAAAATTTTGTTATGATCTCAGGGTACAAGGTTATCTAGAAGGGTTTGGTATAAATGAGCACATACACACCACAACTGATTCAAATTCACTCACACTTAAAGTGTTTTTAAACTTTATCTTAAAGATTGGGCTGTTCTCACGGGGCGGGATGAATGTTGTGTCATCTAAGGCAAAGGGTAGAAACTCAACCTTCTTTTTTCTTTTATGCAGTGCTAGGCATCGAACCCAGCTCCAACAAGCTCTCCCAGAGTTGAACATAAAGCTTATAGTCCCTGGCTTCGAGTTACTCATTACCTGATCCTGGAAGCTGACTTGAGCCTATAAGACTCTCAGCCCCAGTATCATTTCATGTTCATTAATCATTTATACTTATCACCCAACCTGCATAATTCAACAAATCCGCCCTCCACTGTTACTCCGAATGCCTCTCATGTTTATCCAGAGCCCTTCTCATAGGTCCTTCAACCTTGTTAGGACCAAAGACCACCCCCCACACCGTATCCTAATAACAAACAAGTACTGTCATGTATGCAAGGAGCTTGGACAGTGGAAGGAAGAGTCCATCTCCGACAGATCAGGAAAACACCTGTAGAAGATGAATTTTTAAGTTGAGTCCTGGGTCTAACCAGGAAATGGGAGATGGGATGCAGTGTGTGGTGTATAAGTGTACATAGGACAGACAGTTGGTTGGGAAAGGAAGAAAGAGGGAGGGAATAAGAAAGGTAATGGGGAGGATAAAGAAATAATATTACGTAGTTTATCTCGTATCAAATATAGATTTAAGTGTGAGTGTGTGTGTGTGTGACAGAATGCATGTAGAGATCAAAGAACAATGTGCAGAAATTGGTTCTTTTTTTTTCCCACCATGTGGGTCTCAGGGATCAAACTCAGGTCAGATATGTGGCTTAGCAGCAAGCACCCTTACCTGCTACCCCGAGTCACCAGGCCTTTTGTGTGTGCAGTCTCACTCTATAGCTTAGGATGTCCTGGAATTCACTGTATAGGCCAGGCTAGCCTTAAACTTGGAGCAATTTTCCTGCCATGGCCTCCTCGGTGCCAAGATTACAAGTATGAGCTACTGCTGTTAGGGGTGGGGGCAGGGTACATAGAAGCAGATCAGCAAGGATG
>JADRCD010141488.1:3124-24327 GCA_019843815.1 Montemys delectorum | reverse complement strand
TTTTTGTTCCTTTATTTGGGCCATAAACTTTCTCCTGTCTGTGTATATTTAACTGGCCTTGCCTCTTCTGTGTGCATATATAGCTCAGTGGAATACTGCTATAAAGAATAACTCTCCTGATTTAACACAGTGTTTACATTACATCATGACTATTCCAATCATTATTGAGAAAAATTAATTTCTTCCATTTATTTTCTGAGAACAGTGGAAAGCATTTTTAAAAGGTTCCATTTTTATTTTTCATTATATGTCTTTCTGTATGTAGTGCACATGAATGTAATGCACCCAGAGGCTGGAGTTACAGGTAGCTGTGGGCCAGCTGATGTGAGTGCTAGGATATGAACTCGGGTCCTCTGAAGGATGAGTAGGTATTCTTAACTGCTAAGCCTCTATCCAGCCTCTCAGGCATCATTGCTGATTCCTGTTACAGCCCTGAGTTCATAGTGGCTGTGTTATTACTGGTTAAGTGTTAAGGGAGTAATTCACATAATGATTTGAAATATTATTTAGACTGTAGTAATCACAGCAGTACTTGAGACTGACATGGCCACAGGAGATAGAATTTCTTGAGAAATACTTTGTGTTTCTGTCACGTCTACACCCACAAACATTTAGCTTCCTGAAGCCCAGTGGTGTTGTATAAACCTGATTTGACAAATGGGACGGAGTACTAGGTTTTGAACATGACTATATTGAAGTTCCCAGTAGAATTAGTGTACTTGTAGCTTCCTGTTAGAATAAATCAAATAGTTCCTTAAATGTGTAAGCTATTCAGGTTGGATATTTGTGAGCGAGGGAAATTTTCATATAGGATTTGCACCTAGTGAGTTCTGTTTTTAAGATTGTAGAGTTGTTTGTGCATGTTTCCATTTTTTTCCAAGTTCAGGATATAATACATAAGCTGGTTAGCATGCCGTGTGTAGGCGTTAGGATCCAAAGAGTTAAAGTTAACATTACCTCCCAAGAAGGCCGCTGACCATCCTTCTTCCCTGGCTTTTAATGCTTTGGTCCACAGAGATGACAAGAAGGATGGGCTGAAGTTCTACACGGATCCTTCTTACTTCTTTGACCTCTGGAAAGAAAAGATGCTGCAGGACACAGAAGATAAGAGGAAAGAGAAACGACGTCAGAAGGTGCGTGATGATGTCGATGGGAGGCAGCCATCAGTGTGCACACGGGCCCTTTGCTCACATAGTAGGGGTGCTATGTCTAGTGCTTAGGTTTTCTCAGGGTGTCCTCCTTTCACATGACAAACTTGACACTTTAACACAGCAATGCTGTTTTTAAGCAGATCTGACCAGATTTTTTTCTCCCGCACTTGTATGCCTCTAACAGAGGAAGTGGTGAATGGTGAAGTTCAGTTTCTTGACTGTGTTTGATGACTCCCACCCCTTTGCTCCCTCAGAGCTTCATACAGTCAGTGTTCCTGCGAGACATCAGCATGCTTTGTCTTGTTTACATTCATCTGTTAGGTACGATGTCACTGTGGCTGAGAACTCACTGAGGTGCTTGTGGGAGACTGGGAAGCGAGTGGTCTATACTTTCAGAGATCTTTACTAGGAGTGAGCCTTCTTAGAGAAGGGTGGAGATAGAAGTGAGCAAGAAGAATGCCAGTCAGGATTTTTAGAAATAGCTGCCCTTACATATCATCTTAGAACAATAAACTGACTTGTTTGAGTTAAGGGATTTCCACTTTGAAAATTGCCCCTTTAGGGCTGAGAATTTAGATGTACCCCATCGAGAGAAGTAATTCTCCAAAAGAAATACCTACTGATCTTTTTATACATACATGGTCTTCAAAAATCAATCACCCAGACCATGCTTTTGATCCCAACATGGAGAGGCAGAAGCAGGCAGGTCTCTGTGAGTCCAAGATCAGCCTGTTCTACATACATAATTGATTTTGGGCCAACCAGGGCTACATAGTGAGACCCTGTATCAAAAAAGAAAGCACCAACCACAAACCAGAATAACAAAACAGACCACAATAGTATAATACCAACAAACACAACCACCCATTACCTGTCATGAGCAACACAGCAGTAAAGCTTGGGGATGTTATCTCTGTGATAAGATGGCTTAGAGTTCTTTGGGCAAATCCCAGCAGTGAGGGAGCTGACTTGGCTTTGATTTCAGAGGACATCTATATTGCTTCCTTAGATGCGGGATTCATTTATATGTGTGCCCAGCAGCGATTATGGTTCCCTTTTCTCTGTATCCTCATAGGCAGTGGTTTTCTTAATGAGCACTGTTCTGAGTTGAGATGAACTCTGGGTATAGCTTCCATCCTAGGAAGGTCCTTCCAAGGCTATATAGTCTGTGAGTTGGCATGTCCTGAGGGCTAGTGCGGTGGAGTATTTTTCCATGTGTCATGTGGTGCCTTACGCCCCAATGGGCATATGTTTTGCCATTCCCATACCGGTTGGATGAAACCAACTTGATCATGGGTGAATGATCTTTTTGATACATTCTTGAGTTCCATTTGTAAGCCTCATGCTGAGAATGTTTGTGTCTCTGATAAGACAATTGGCCTGTGATTCTCTTTTCTGTTTCTGTTTTATCTCTCTCCTGGTTTTGGATCTGGGCGATGCTAGCTAGCTCTGTGTGGAGCATTTGGTGGTATTTCTCTTTCTTTCTTTCTTTCTTTCTTTCTTTCTTTCTTTCTTTCTTTCTTTCCTTCTTTCTTTCCTTCTTTCTTTCTTTCTTTCTTTCCTTCTTTCTTTCTTTCTTTCTTTCTTTCTTTCTTTCTTTCTTTCCTTCTTTCCTTCTTTCCTTCCTTCTTTCTTTCTTTCTTTCTTTCTTTCTTTCTTGCTTTCTTGCTTTCTTTCTTCCTTTCCTTCCTTCTTTCTTTTGGAGATTTATTTATTTAATGTATTCAAGCTCATATTGTTGGCTTGCTGAGTGCCCTATCTCACTCACCTGCATCTCATCTTTTCGTATCCTCCACAGCCATTCCTAGGTCCTGTGTGCATTTTATGTCCTTACTCTTAAAGTACTCTAGAGCCTCTAAACACCTCTGACAACAATTCAGTCCAGCCACCTCTTTTTCACTGCCTTAAACTGCAGGAGAGGTAACACTTGGTATACATATAGACAGATGCATATATTTAAATATATGGAATGCATATGCATATAGTATGCATGTTTAATATAAAGCTGGATATAAGCTGTAACGCACTTCATATTTGTATTTTACCATATCCTATAGAGACTTGCTTATACTGACTGTCAGACTTCCCCTTCCAAGGAACAAGCTCCATGAGGGTAGAAACTCTGTGTGTGTGTGTGTGTACACGAGTGTGCATGTATACATGCAGTGTGTGTGTGTGTGTGTGTGTGTTGGCCATTTGCATCATCAGTGCCTGAGTGCTGGGCATTGTCCCTGGGATGTGCTTGTGCTTGAGGCATGATGTGTGGCTTTGATCACTCAGCCAGCATTTACTGAGTATATGCTTCATGCAAAGGTAAAATAATAGGCGAGGCCCATAAGGGGAGGCAGGAGGAAAAAGCACATGACCTTTGTCATGGAAGATCATAAGTGCTTGTGCAAGAAAAGGGACAAATGTGTAGATGCCCATAGAGAGCCTCCCCTTGGAAGAGGGGCTTGTATCTGACCACCTCAAGGATGGAGTACGCCTTGGCTGAGAGACAGGACTGGTGTAAGAATGCCTTTGTGTCTAAGCAGGTAAGTAGGTGTGCGCATGCGTCCTATACATGCACATGCGTCAGTGAGGGAAATGGTTGTTATGAATAGTGTTACCAGATACTTCACATGAGCAATTCAGATCTAGGCACAAGCATGGTAAGCAGGCTATAACCCCAGCAAGCGAGAGTCTTGTTCTGAAGGTGAAGGTAAGCAGCCTGGGGGGAGCCTGTTGTTCTGTAGAGACCCACTTTATTCCTGATGGACCTGGTGAGCCCAGGGCATGTGCTGTTAGAATTCCCTGCAGCTGGGTGTAATTAGGATATGAGCACCTCTTGAGTGTACACCAGGCTTGTTTTCTGTGCATTGGAACTGCATCTAACCTGTGTTTTCCTTTCCCTTCTGTCTTGGCATGCTTGCTCTCTTTCCTTGGACATCAGGAGCAAAAGCGTGTAGATGGCACCACCCGAGAGGTGAAAAAGGTTAGAAAAGCCAGAAACAGGCGCCAGGAGTGGAATATGATGGCATATGACAAAGAGCTTAGGCCCGACAACAGGTTGTCTCAGAGTGTGCACCACGGAGCATCCTCCGAGGGATCTCTGTCCCCAGATACTAGGTGTGTGCGTGTCATGAACCCCTCTCCCCATGTTTGAGTCCCTGTATTTTGGGTTTCTGTGTGTCCTACTGTGTCCTTAAAATTGACATCTGTATTTTGCTTTTAAAATTATGCTTTAAGGCAGGCTATTTGAGTGTGGGTCACTTTGCATGCCTTTAGAGGTTTCTTACCTTTTCTCTTGGGTTAGTCTGGAAGGTGGAGCTTTAATGTGGATTCTGAACTTGGGTGACTGCGAATGACTCGGGGGTTTGCTTATTCATCACTTACTGCTTTAATGTAAAATGTCGAATGTCCTTTGTTCTTTGTCAGTACTGAGGAAGGAAGACCTTCATTTGAAGAAGGCACAGACAAAAGAGGGCTTGCTATATCTTTCTAACGCACTCATCTTACATGCTCTCATTTCAGGAGAACTTCCTGCTGAGTTTCCTTTTAAAAGTTGACAACAGTTAAGTAAAAATGTTTCTTGCAGACGCCAACAGAGAGGTCATGAGGACACAGACTCACTTGATGAGCGGCTGGCCTGTTCTAACTTTTGGTTTAATTTCTTGCTTCTGTTTTATCAAATCATGTTCCATTTGTGTGGACTTCTGGGCTTCTGCATTTGCAAGTTAGAATTCAAGCCAGGCAAATAGCTTAGTTGGAAGAGTGGTTTCCTGGCATGTGTGAAGCCCTGGGGGTAAACCCTGGCGTTTCACAAACCAGGTGTGCAGGCACAAGCCAGCAACCTAACACTCAGAGGTGGAGACAGGACAGTCAGAAACTGAGGGTCATCCTGGGCTACATATCTGAGGCCAACCTGGGATATATGAGACACTTTTAAAAAATAACAGCAAACTAGTGTACAAACTAGCCAAAATATCAAGAATTTATCCAAGAAAATGTCAAAAATAACATGAAATCAGGTATGTACCTTATATTTGATTTCTTTACCTTTTGTTTGTTCTTCTTTTCACCTTTATTACCTCAGAGTTAAGAGCAGTCTACCCAAAAGAATAGGTGGGTGTCTGCTAAGGGACAAGCTTAGGGGTTACAGGACTCCGATCCTGCTTCCTGCCCAGGCCTGTAAGCTCTGAAAAGGCGTGGCCCAAGTCATCCTTCTATACACCTGTAACCGTGGGTATTCAGAGAACTCCAGGAGCTCTGAGCTCTAGCCTCAAGCTTCGCCTTTCGTATCATGTTATTGATATTACAGTTCTGCTCCCGCCGTGAAGGGTGTAGGAACCCCGGAATCCCCATGGTGACCATTTCTTGTTTTGACAGGTAACTTGGTTGGGGTTTTAATTCTGTCATGCAAAGCACCCACGTATGTTCACTCTGTGTATGCTCTGATTTAAACACGTGTAGATGGCAAAGGAGTGGATCTTTCTTTATACCCTCAGTTGGCTGCTGCTCCCTAGCATCTGAGGTTGTTCCATGTTGGGCACGGTGCCGACGGCCATTGGAATTATTTGATGCTCTGATTATGTGCTCGCATCACCTCCCTACAGTTCCATCCTCTTAGGTGGTTCCTTCGTCAGACGTGCTTGGGTCTCACGCCCTCTGCCGTGACTCTATTGCAGACCTGACTTTAGCAGACATCACAGGTCATCACTGGACTTAGACCGAACCCCTTCAATTAATTTGGAAAATTGGCATGTTTTATTAAAACTGCAGCCTCTTCTCTTTTTAAAAGATGTGTATTTTTCTTTTAGTTATTTGTATGCATGTGGATGTGATACTCCCGTGTGTGAGTGAAGCGCCTGTGGAGGCTGGAATGGAGCATGAGATCCCCTGAGCTTGGAGTTACAGAGGGGTTTTAACTGCCATGCGGGTGTGTGAATCAAACCAGGGTCCTCTGCAAGAGCAGCCAGTGTACTTGCCTGCTGAGCCATCTCTCCAGCCTTAACTTTTTCCTATTATGAAATTAAAAATACTTATATCTAGATATTACAGAAAGAAATGAAAGCTAAATGCCCATCCTGACATCATCCAGAGAAGCCAGTTGGCCTTTTACTGCATCTGTGTTTAGTCTGTCAGTGCCTGTGTGGGGTTTTTATCTTCACAGAATTGGAATCACGAGGAGCATTTCCCTTTGACTTTTTTGTTTGTTTTACTTCTATTGTTGTTTTGTTCATTTGTTTGTTTGTTTGTTTGTTTGACCCAGAGTCACACTATATAGCCCTGGGCTCCCTGGAACTCTCTGTGTGGACCTTGAACACACAGATCCACAGGCCTCAGCCTCCCAAGTCCTGGGACTAAAGCATCTCCATGCCTAGCTCTTTGACATCTTAAAAATAGAGTGTTTTTAAACATTATTTGGTAAAAGCATGATTTTTAGAGGTATATTCTCCCTCTTACACATGAGCACTAAAGATATAAGGAAAATTTAACCTTAAGTTTCATGGGCTGTGTATAAGGCAGTCCTACTGTGTATAAAAGGCAGTCCTACTGTGTATAAGGCAATCCTATAAACAGAATGCTTTAGCTCAGCCCAGGTAAGGTAAATGAACCTCTCCTGACAGATTGCTAGGCATGGCTTGTTTCTAACTATGAGTTCCAGATGATCAGTTGATGGAATGTTCTCTGTAATCAGAAATCAGTACATCTCCACATCCAGCTGGTCTTATTTTCTCCAATTCTGGTCCCTGCTTTAGTGCTGTGGCCCTGCCCACCTGCTTCTCTAAAAATCACTGGGAATTGATGGGATTCTCGCGCTAATTGAACAGCCTCCTTCCTGCTTCCATTACCTTAACCCACCGGTTCTCTGCTGCAACGGATGGAAACTGACCATCACGGAAGCCCAGGGTCACGCTGCTCAGCACCATATCAGTGGCGTGCCTTGTGGCAACTTCTACCTGCCCACTCAGCCTCCTCAGAGTCCCCTTGCAGCTGCCTGCCAGCACCCCATGTTCCCCATCCTTCACCTGATCAGCTCCAACTGCTTCTCTTGTCACCCTTTATCAGAGTCCTGGCCCCATCAATCCTGTGACTATCTCTATGTGGTCACCTGCTTTTTCTTGGCTTCTTTTCTCAAAGCCATGTTCCAAGGATGCCATTCTCATTTGTACCATAGAACTTACTGCATCCTACACTGTGTCCCACTGTGCCTAGTGACTGTCTCCTGTAGAAAGTGACATGTCAGTGATGTAGTCACCTAGGTAGAATGTGTATATCATCAACAATCCCATAGGTTTAGATCTATTTCTATTTTTGAAATGTACTGAACCCAAATACAGGTCAGACATTTTCTACCACTAAAATATGGTGACTCTGCTGCTAGCTCTTGGAAAAGTGACTAAGACATCTTCCCATACAATTGTGATCTAGCCCACAGCTCACAAACAGGAGAGACAAATAAGTTATTATTATGCTGCAGCAAGGGAACAGAGGGGAGGAGCAGACCCTCTGGCTGGGGAAAGCTGCCCACAGAAGTCCCAAAGGCAGGCATAGGTTTGCATCTTCATTTCTGCTCTTGCCACGTCCCCAGTGTGTGCTTACCTGTTTCCCTTCAGAGAGAGAAACTCAAGCTGAACCCTAGCAGGAACCAGCAAGTATATGTGAGAAAAGTCAGAACAAGAAGAGAAGAGTGGGAGAGGAGGAAAATGGGCATTGAATTCATGAGTGACGCAAAGAGGCTGGATCAGGCAGGGAGCGCCAAGGAAGACGGCAGGCTCGGAGGGTGCGGCATTCTGCTTTCTTGGATCCCCAGTCCCAGATCAAGCCCTGCTTCAGCAACGTGGGAGGATGTGCAGCCCCCGATGACTATCCTGTAAAATGGGTGTCTCTTACTAACGCAGCTTGCAGCTGCTACATAACGCCAGCTGTTACCCTTCCCCCAGGCTCTGCAGGATGCCGGCCATCACCTCCTTTCCAAACTGCTCACTAACACAAGGTCTCCATTCCCTGTAGAGCTGTGTTGTGCTGCTGTGCTTACAACCCAGGAAGACAGTCAGTGCTGATTTTCCTTCTTCGGGTTCAGTAAATTTCTACCATTTATAGAAATGCAGCTCACTGTGCGTTCTGGACCCCTCTTTGTCTTCTTGCCATTAACACGTATCCAGTTCACCTGCTGTGTCATACTGCCAAATCATATGTTGTGATATTTTATTGCCTCCGAAGTTTCTCCATCAATGTGAGATATTGTTTCTAAGTGAATGGGATTTGTCATATAGAATTTCATAAAGAAATATATGAAGTGCTATGGCGATGTGTCTCTGCTGGTTCCCACTTACTGGTCTGACTTCTCAAAGCTTCTGATCTGAATCCATATAACACTGGGCTTGCTACTAAAATAATTGTGTTGTTGCTTGGAAGCTCTTGGGGGAGGGGGCCTGGACTTAGCTGAACATAAGAGAAATAAATGTCTCTCCTCATGCACTGACAATGCTATTTGTCGACATGCAGCTACGTCTTAGGGGACATTTGTAAAACTTCCATTTCTCTCACCCCCTTTCCTCCAAACTCAGGTCTCATACATCCGATGTCACCGATTATTCTTATCCTGCTACTCCCAACCACGCTTTGCAAGCACAGCCGGTGACACCTTCCTACACGGCTGGCGATGCACCACTGCATGGAACCACAAACCAAGGCGCTGAGCACGAGTACCGACCCTCGTCTGCCTCGGCAAGGCACATGGCCCTGAACAGACCTCAACAGCCACCGCCACCGCCTCCTCCCCAGGCCCCAGAGGGGTCCCAGGCCTCTACGTCAGTGGCTCCAGCCGACTACGGGTAAACTGCTATTCCTTTCATGTTTGATTTTGCTGGTGAATTGGTGTCTTAGAAGAATTTTATCACATAGAATACAGTCAAGAGTGATTGGGCATAGTGTCAGTGTCGACAGAGAGTGTCAAATAAAATAGGTGCAGAATCCAGCCACGGACAATTTCCTTTTGTAGTCACTCGGGTGGACAATGTGCTTGTGTCTGTCCCCTCCTCACAGAGACTCTAAGCCAAGGCACCCATCAAGGGTAAAATGCTTATTCCAGAACTTGTCCACACCCTCGAGTTTCTCACAGAAAGTGTAATTTACTCTTGGACATTCACCCCGTAATCCCTTCTCGCCCTCTCGGCTCCTAGAACATTCTACCCTTGTTCTCTAATCTGTGGACTGAATGACCTCACTGTGTCTAAAACCTTCCAGATCACGTGCTAATTCACTTGAGACCCTCCCTTTTATTTTGGCAGATTGTCTTTAGCTCTTTTAGATTTAGTCTTTAAAGCACCCCCTAGTGTCTACACCTGGGAAAATTGAATATAGCAACGTGTTTTCTCCAAGGGAAACCAGTACTTTCTGACTGTGCTCTCAGCCTGAAAGAGGAGGCCACATGGTCTGGGTGTCTCCGACCCTTTGGCCTTGGCTAAGCTGGGATTCCTAGGATATATTTTGAGGCTGCTACTTCAGGCACACAGAGGCTCTGTGGCTTGGTAAACTGTTAACCTGTCTCTTGGAGTGTTTGACATGCACCTTAACCCTGGAGGTCCTATTCGGACAGAGCCAGAGAAAGGAGCATCATCACCCCCACCTGTCTCCTTGGCCTCAGAACCCTCGTGAGATAAGGTTCTGAGTGGCACAGCTGTGAGAGGCCTGGAATGGAAAGGACACTAACCTTCTGCTGCCATCTGTGGACCTAGGCCACCCACAGAATTCACTGTGCTTTTCAAAAAGATGGTCATTTTAGGTACATTTCAGTGGGTTTTTAATTGTCATGATGAAAAATGTACAACTGGGAGAAACTGACCCTCAGCCCTCAGTGACTCCGTCCCGGTGGCAGCACCATGCTCTGAGTCTGAACTATGTCTCTGTATGCTCTCTTAAAGCTAGGGAGACATGGCCCTCCCTGGCTATGTGGGTGACCGTGTTTTCTTTATTCCTCAGGATGCTTCCAGCACAGATAATTGAATACTACAATCCCTCAGGACCGCCACCGCCTCCCCCTCCACCCATGATCCCTTCAGCACAAACTGCCTTTGTCAGCCCTCTCCAGATCCCTGCACAGCCCCCGTTCCCTGCCTCAGCCAGCTCCACATACCCCACTCCCCCTCACCAGCCCTCCGCTGGGCTCCTGGCCACAGCACCACCGCCCCCAGGCCCCCCACCTCCTCCACCTGGTCCTCCTGGTCCCTCCTCCTTGTCATCCTCCCCAATGCATGGTCCCCCTGTGGCTGAGGCAAAGCGCCCAGAGCCTGCACAGCCACCCATAAGTGATGCAAGAAGCGACCTCCTGGCTGCCATCCGGATGGGTAAGTGTGCACACAGGTTCACGACTTGCTGATTTGCGGCTCAGCCAGCTACACTGCCTTCAAAAGATGACGGTACATTCCCTCATTTACTTTCTTATTAAGGTGGAATTCTTCTATGAGTAGCATAGAAACACATTATAATAAAAAGTTAAACCTTTGGGAAAGCTATACTTGACAAGAAGCCAGAAACTAGACAGCAAATGATAGATTAATTAATAAGACCTTTCTCTACTTTGAACTCAAGAATGAAATGGAAGTGAGTGAGTGCCCAGCAATGGTTTTGTTTTCAACAAAGCTAAGATTACATTGGACTTGTCACAGACACAGCTTGGTGTGCCATGCCAGCGGCTTCTGGAATTTATTCAGTAGCCCACAGATTGTGCCAGGCAAAACTCTTGCCCTTACCGCTGAGCCCTAACACAGGAGAGGTGGTGGCATGAGCCTCTTGTAGACCTTGAGCCTGTTGACTGTCCCAGAGCCTCCCAGGGAGACCTGTGTGTTATACCATTTATCCTTAACCTGTGTCAAAGCCCAGGTGGCCCCGTGCAGCACCAACAGGCTGCAGAATATTTCTCACACCCTAAGGAACTCTACAGCCACTTGGTCACAGTTTGCCCGTCTTGGGTGGAAGTAACTTTGGGAGGTTGCTGGTCTGCATCCTTGGGAACTCTACTCTGATAACATCCTTGACAGAGCTATGGTGCCTCTGCCTCTGCCTGAACTCATTGAATCAGGCCTCTGCATATACAACTCATGCATACACACACATATGCATAGGTGCATACATACACACACACACACACACACACACACACACAAACACACATACACCTACCTGCTGCTAAAGACCCCAGAATCCCCAAGTATCTTAAACATCATTGAAAGACTTTAGTTTGTCAAGAGACGAAGTCTGAAAACCAGAATACCTTAAGGGACTGTCGCGACCTTCTCGACCAGCAAGAACGACACGACCCGAGAGCTCTTCTTAAAGCAGTTTATTCAGGAACCTTGAACACTCTTCTGACTTCTGACTTCTGACTGACTGACTATCTTCTGACCCTGAGGGCAACACCCCAGGCCCTTAAATGCTCTATCCTGAGCCTATCTCAGTAGGCCACATGGTGCGTGCAGATAGGTTGCCACACTCGGAAACAAGCCAGACAAACAAGAACAACCAAATAAGGAGTTGTTTATCACTCTAGCACTCCAGCAAGGAGCAGAAGCTGGCACCATCTCAGGGTGCAGTTCAGACAGCTCTGTACAAGGGACATCAGCTCTCCAGTCTTAGGATAAGAGTCTAGGACATGGTCAGTCCAGTGAGTGCATAACCAGAGACTCCCATACTCCAGAAGGCTGTGTCTGTTCTCCACAGGTGCAAAGCTTGTAAATATAGAGCTCAAAGAACTCTCCAGATTAGAGTTTAACAGAAATGGGGACAAATGAGGTAGGAACTATTTGGAGCCAGGGAAATGTCCTGCTAGATTGGCTGAGTGGTACCATTTGAAAAAGACTTATAGGGAAAATAGAAACAATGTTTTATCTGTGATAACTTCTAGTTCTGGTTTTGATGTTTTCTTCAGGAAAGAACACATTAAGTAGTTATATATTTTAGTAGTATAGGACCATTATGTCTTGAGTAACTCCTGAACCATCCAGAGAAAAGTGTATGCATGTATGTGTGAGCCTGTGTGAATGTACGTATCCATGTGCGTGCGTGCGTGCGTGCGTGTGTGTGTGTGTGTGTGTGTGTGTGTGTGTGTGTGTGTGTGACAGATTGGGAAAGCTTGTTCCAATATTGTCAGGGCAATTAATATGGGAATATTTTTCTCCTAATTTTGTACCTAGCCCATAAGTCTGAAATTCTGTCAAAAGGCAATGTTAAGTGATTCATGTTAAACCACCTGCCTACTGTGTTACCAAGCAGTTGCACAGACTGTTGTATTTTGTGTCCATTTTCAACTATAGTGTGAGTTCACATGTTTTCTCTGCCCTCCGATGTTCAGGGTCTTGTCTTTATAAACTCAGTATAAACACGGTGACCTGTTTGGTTTTTCCTTCCCTGGGAGCCAGGAGACTGATCCTCCCCTCTGCCTCTTGTTTGCAGGAATCCAACTTAAAAAGGTGCAGGAGCAACGAGAGCAGGAAGCCAAGCGGGAGCCTGTCGGGAATGACGTGGCCACCATCTTGTCCAGACGCATCGCTGTGGAGTACAGCGACTCAGATGATGACTCTGAGTTTGATGAGAATGACTGGTCCGACTGAGTCGCATGGGCCAGGCGGCCAGTGGACAGCCAGGCACCATATGCAAGTGTGTTAGGAGCCCCTGTGATCTCTGCACCCTCACAGTGGGATTACCCTGTAGCTTTAGACCCTTTTGTATTAACAGTGTGATATTGCTTCTGCACATCCTTCTGGATTTGTTGAGTATTTACTGTGTAATACTTAAGTGCCACTGAACACAGCACACCGTGCTGCACACCAGGAAACTGGCAGTATCTAGTGCATCATCCTGAAATAGCATCTCGCTTCCTTCTCAGCCGTGAGAGTCCCCTCTCCTGTCCATCCTGATTTGGTGGGCTTGTCACATGTCTGGGCAGCTGCCCTGTGTCAGCTCTTTGCAAGATCAATAGCTGTGTGTCTCAGTGATGTGTCTTCCAGCCAGTGGGTGATATATGCTTTCCTGTTTCTTTCTTTTTGCAAATCGAATTCTAGATGGACATGGTTGTAGAAGGGAAAGTTTAACAAATCAGAAGGAGATGTTTCTCTCTTTGCACACTGGGCCTGGTGGCCTCCAAGGACATGTGTATGCTCATTTGCTTTTCTTTTCTTGGCCCTAGCAACAGAGAGCATCCATTTTTATGAGGGGAACCCTGTGGGTACTCATGTGGAAAGTGCTCACTGATTTTTGAGGATGGAGCTCACTTTAGTGGCTAGCCCTGATTGCGTGGGCACCAGTTAGCCAGGCCGTGTACAAGCTGCCAGAGTCTGCAGAACTTGCATGGCAGAGCTGCCACATCTGGTTCCCTCCTACTCCACCCAGTGGAAAAGAGACCTACATGTTTTATTTCCTGAGATCCCTGCTCCTCTGTTCACCAGGGAGTGGGCATAGTTCAGCACCTCACTCCCCTTGTTCCGAATCATGGAAGCTTGGGTTTAGCAGAGAGATGGCACCAGCTATTCATGACCCACGGTGCTGTGACTGCATTTATGCTCAGTCTCTCAAACAGGGCCACACCCCTCCTGAAGCACAGCTCTCTTCTCTCGTATTGGTGGCACATTTTCAATTTTAAAAAGTACCTCACAAGATAAACTTGATTCAGCCAGTCGCCCTGGCAGAGACCCTAATTCCCCTCTGCTGCCCTGACCCTTTTACCAAATGGTGATTCCACAGTCCTGGCTGAAGCAGGAGCTCAAAGTCCAGTGTCTGCCTTGCAATTCTGGAAGGACAACGGCTTATTTAAATAAGTTATTGTGGTGTCCCCAGGCTTGGGTTACAGGGAGGACCTTGCAGAGGGACCAGGACACTGCCTTCCCTTAGGTGCATATTTAAATGGCCTGCTGCTCTTAATATCTCTCACTTTTTATGAAAAGAAAAATTCAGATCTGGGGTGACATTGTGTCAGTTGATAGGGAATGCCTGTGGGGTAATTAAAAATGGTTTTTGCTCATGAGTTTGGGGATGTCACCTAGCCGCCCACATCACCTGCGGTGTGTGTGGACTCCTGTCTACTTGGGCAGCTATCCTGTAATACCTACCAGTAGCAGGTTTTACTCATGTCGATCTGACAGTGAAAGCCCCATCTTCAAGCCCCTCCCTATGCCCTGCCTTGGCCTGTGTCTGAGTGCTCTGTGCTGCCCGGTGGTCGTCCCAGAGCCAGCACACGCATGGCCATCTCTGTGACTCATTGTCATGTTGGTAATTGTTGAGAATCTTTTCCTTTCTTTCTCATTTCTGTTTTTCAACACTGAGACCTACCATGTTGACATCATCCTCATGACTTTGAGACTTTGAGCCTTTTGTTATCCTTCCAGGAGCTTGTCTGTTGTTCCTCTTGTTTCCCGTGTGCCCTGTAGAACCCTGAACTCACATTTGGCAACACTTCTTTGTTTGGTAGGGTCCTTGTGCTCTCAGGGTGGAGGGAAGACATTAAAGCTACCAGCCATTGTCAAGATTTCTTCTCCTGATACCACATCAAAATGAAACTAGTGGCTCCTTACTCACAGATGTTCACGTGCTTATCTGTGGTCGCTTGTCCCGTAGTTTTGCCAACAAGTTAAATTTAGTTTGATTTTATAGCTAGAGAGAAAGCTTTTGCCCATTGCATTCTGTAACTTTCAAAAGAATGGGAAATATCTAAAATCCAATTCAGATTATTTTTAGAGATTCTTTTTGGCAAATTTGATTTAATCTAAAATTTAAATCCAAGTCACTTCAATACTTTACAAAATGAGAACAAAGTAAAAAGTTTAGATTTTTGATTTCCATTTTTTAAAAAAGTATTTACTAAAACAAATGGAGAACAGACTTTAGTAGCATATTTGATTTCTATACATTTCATGCTTACATTTACATCTACAGATTTTAAGGTTGTTTTATATTATCCCCAGTTTTAGTGTTCCATATGTATTTTAGCTGAGTATCCAATATAGTATTTTCTCATGGTATAGACTCAGGCAGATGGATAGCTGAAGGGGTGGATGGGTGGCTGGATGGGTAGATAGGTGGATAGATAGATGAGTGGATGGGTGGGTTGGTGGGTAGGTGGGTAGGTGAATGGATGATAGGTTGGTGGATGGTTGAGTGGGTGGATTCATGTAGATGGATGAATAAGTGGATGGATAATAGTTTGGTGGGTGGGTAGGTAGATGAGTGAATAGATAGATATAGATAAGTGGATGGACTGGAAAGTAGGTGGATGAATGAATGGTAGATAGATAGATTGCAGATGGATGCATGAATGGATGAATGCATGCATGGATGGATAGGTGGACAGGTGGTGGATAGAAGATGCCTGAGTCTGCACATCATTGCACTGAGAAGGCAAATGAGTATATTATTAGCACCAAACCCTGAGCTTCAGTACTTAGATTTTATTTACTAAGATACTATTAGAAGATGGATGTTTTCATCCCAGTACATGTTTATTAACACATCAAATCATTGACGAGCATAGGATGACGAGGGGTGTGAAAGCTTTGTAATATTTTCAGCAGAAATGCGTGATACATTTGAACCCATTGACGTCTGGAGGGAGTGTATCAGCCAGAGTAGCAAGGCGGTTTTGTTTATTTGTTTGTTTGTTTTATGAAGGAGAGTATCTGTTATCTTGCAGTATTATCAATGCAGTTGTAAATTGAATCTAAAGTGGTATTAAAAACTGTCAAACAATTTTTAATCTGTTTGTATATCTTACTATAGATCACAAGTAACATCTAAATAAAATTACACGTGTAACCCTACATGGCTCTGCTTATTTATAACTGTTGTGCCCTGAAGCATTTATGAACCCCAAAAGATGACCAAGGAGCCTACTCTGATGTAATTACATTAGGGTCTCTTTATTACAAACTCAAGTTTGGACCTACTCACTGCCAACCCATAGGATGATTTGATGAAGTAGCCCCAAACCCTCATTGGGACAGGGTTTTATAGGAATATAGGAGCAAGTGAGAGGGTGTCCAGCCTGCCAAGCATCTGATAGAATGACTATTGTAAGCCAACAGATGAAAGAACAAACAGCAGACTCACAAAAGGGAAAGCCCACCAACTTCCTTGTAGATGATAGAGCTCAACATTCTGTTTTGCAAAAAGCCTAAAGATAAATTCTCTTCCAAAAAAAAAAAAATCATCCTAGGTCCAAGGGACGGCATCCTTCCAGACTGCCTAAAGAACAGTGGGCTCGGGACTGGGAAGAGTAACCCACTCATCATCCACCCAACAATCCCTGAGCCCTACATTCGAGTGTGGTTCCTCTTGAGCACCAATGGTATACAGTGCTAGAGTTAAAAGATACTTTATTCACCTTACCCTTGGCTCCCAAGGGCCAAGACCTGTGTTAGAGGAGAACCAACATTGTAACCTGACTCTTCAACAGTTTATGAAACTGTTGGTGACAGCAGAAACCAAGCAAAAATGCCTGGTGTGTACCAAAAACCTCTTGGAGGCCCTAAAAATATTAGATTATTAGCCAGGCGGTGGTGGCACACGCCTTTAATCCCAGCACTTGGGAGGCAGAGGCAGGTGGATTTCTGAGTTCGAGGCCAGCCTGGTCTACAGAGTGAGTTCCAGGACAGCCAGGGCTACACAGAGAAACCCTGTCTCGAAAAAACTAAAAAACAAAAATATTAGATTATTGAGCCTCCACTAAGAATGCCCTACTCTGCCAACCACAGGTGACATCTCTAGATCTGGGAGATACATATCAAGAAAAGGTCACTTGCTCCAAGGCCAGAGAGAAATTTCCACCCAGCTTTGGGGTTGCCAGATGTGGCTGAGCCCTTCCATTTCTTCATGGACAAAAGATCTGTACCCTAGCCCCAGCCAGTGGCCTACCTGTCAAAGAAATTAGACCCAGTTGCCAGAAGCTGCCCCCCACCCCTACCCCATTTGTGCATTATTGCAGTGTCAGCCTTCCTGGTTAAAGATGCTGACAAATTGTCCCTAGGCCAAAGCCTGATCATCACCAATGCCAGAATGACTCATTACCAGTCTCTCCTCTTAAATCCCCTGAAGAGAACCTTTCAGGCTCCAGCTGCCCTAAGCCCCGCTACCCTGCTGCCTGACCCAGACCTCGATGGGCTTCTACATGACTGCTCAGACATTTTGGTCCACACCATGAGACCAGACCAGATTTTGAGGTAACATGGTTTACCAATGACAATAGCTTCATTCAGGACAGAGGTATGCTGGGGCTATTATGGCCTCAACACAGAGATAATATGGGCAGAGCCACAGCCAGCAAGAACATCAGTGCAGAAAGCTGAACTGATATCTCTAACCAAGGCATTAGAGCTAAAACAAACAAACAAAAAACCAGAAAACGAAGAACCACAGATAGCTGGTATGCCTTCACCACTACTCATGCCCATGGGACTATTTATACAGAGAAAAGCCTTCTGACAGTAGGGAGGGCGGGAAGAAAAGACTCAAAAAATTTTTCCTCTCCCTACTGAGGGCTCTGTCAGGGAGCCTAAAATGCTAGCCATCATCCACTACTCAGGACACCAGAAAGGGAAAGACCCAGTTTCAGAAGACAACAATACAATAGATGAAGCAGCCTGACACACTGCCCCAAAAATCAGACCTCTCTTGCCCCTGACTTCCCTGGATCTGGGGGATCCTACACTTCCTGACCACCCTAAATATTCAAAAAATAACATAACCTGGACTAAGAATTTGCCCAGGCCCCAGTGTTATGACAGATGGTAGAGAACAGCAGATTGCAAACTCATTGTGACAGAAAAAATAACACTATACATACTTCAGAAGGTCCACTCCCTGTTCTTCCCACATGGGCATCTGGAGAATGCAGGATTTGATACAACATACTATAGTAGTATTAGAGATGTCAACTCAGAGATAGCTGAGATTGTCAAGAACTGTAAAGCTTGCCAGCTTAAAAAAACCTGATAATATGTTCAGAGGCACAACGCCTAGAGCCTGCTGGGAGACAGACTTCAGAGATAAAAGCAACATAATTTAAATATCAATATTGATGTCTAAAAGACAAACTGCCAAAGTATAGGCTTCCTCAGATAATGGGGTCAGACAATGGACCAATCTTTGTGTCCCAGGTCAGTCAGAGATGAGCCAATATTTTGAGAAATGATTAGAAACTTTACTATATATATAGACCCCAGAGTTCAGGACAGGTAGAAAAAATAAACAAAACCCTAAAAGAAATCTTAACTAAATTGACCTGAGAGACTAGCAATAACTGAGTGGTTCTCCTTCCCTTTGCTCTCTACTGGATATGAAACTCTCCTTAACCTAGTGGGACTCACCCCTTTTAAAATCATGTTCAATATATCACTCCCCATTGTTCTTAACATACAGGCAGAGGTCACCACTGAGTTCAAAGATCGCCAATTGCTAAACGATCTCTAAGGGCTCATAAACATGTTTGGCCTACATTTTGTGTTCTCTATAAAACAGGTCCCCCCTCCAGCCATGGGTCATTAGAGCCTCATTTAAAGGGTCCCTATATCATCATCTTGACCACACCCACCACCCTGAAAGTTGATGAGATTACACCGTAGATCCACCACACACCTGTTTGCAGTTGAAGACGACCCTAACCAACAGGAGAAAACTCAGCCTCAGGACTCAACCCTGTCTCCCACTTATGGGGCCACTACTCAAGACCCAGGGACACCAAATTAGGGTCTCTTTATTACAAACTCAAGTTTAGGCCCACTTACCACTGACTCATAGGATGGTTTGGTGAAACCCTCATTGGGACAGGGTTTATAGGAAAATAGGAGCAAGTAAAGGTGTGCCCAGCCTGGCAAGCATCTATTAGAATGACTATTGTAAGCCTACAGGTGGGTGCTCTGAAGCAAGACCATGAACAATCACAAATGGTCTGAAAGTACATCTGGAACAATCAGACTAATCTTTGACTGTTGCTAGGAAGTAGCTAGGGAGCCACTCTGGAGACAAGCCATGGGGTCCTTCCTGGTACTTGGGTGTAGCTTGGGTTCAGCTGTGGGTCAAGTTCTCAGGCTTTTTATTTTAAGATGGAGCCTGGTCTCAAAATGGAGTAGGTTTGGCCTCTCATAACAATGGGAGAGAAGCTGGGACACATAGGATCTTTAGTTGGAGCTTCCTCGGGAGAGAGTGGAAGATCCCACCATGGTCTGCGTTGTGTGACCACAGGTTAAGACTGAATTCTGTGAATACCACGGGAAAGCATTCCCTGTGTGTGTGTGTGTGTGTGTGTGTGTGTGTGTGTGTGTGTGTGTGTGTGTAAGTAGATATTTCTTTGGAAATGGGGATGACACAATCATTGGATAGAGACCAGGACAGTGAGAGTCTCAGCTGCACTGAGTCTACATGAGTAGTCTGTGAATAAGCATATGAGGTGTTTTTACTTCATCAATCTTCTCAGAAGGATGGTCTCCCTATGTCCTCCAAGGACTAGGACTTTGCTAGATACAAAACACAAGCTGAAGGTAGCATGTCATGGTGGGGCAGCAGAAGTCACATGCAGGCTAGGTAGGTAGTGAGGGCATGAGTGTGGGCTTCCCTGGATGGCTGCTTTTGAGTGCTGAGTGTGCTCTGCACGCCTCTTCTGCCACAGACTTTACACGGGATGCCCAGTTCTCTGAAGAGCCTAGAGCACAGTAGGCCACACCTAGGCCATCTGCATGGTGTACCCAAAGCTTCTGAACTGAGCCCAGGCTCCTGAAGAGCAAGCAGATCCTTGGTAAATGATGGAATGAGAGGATGGCCTTCCCACTGTCTCTGTGAAGAAAGAGCAAACGTAAACTGCCTTGAAGACATGGTGTATCTTTGACTTTCTCTGTAGTTATACTGGCTCAGTATTTGTCTGTGTTCCCCACTGAGCTGAGGGAAGCTGGCATGGATTCCTCTCTGGAACATCCTCAAGTCACTCACTGGATAAGGAGCTCTGCCGGGCAGTCCCAGGCTGTGCAGTAGACTGTCGGAGATGCCCTGAATTGTAAGTACCACCCAAGGTGTCTGGCTGCGATTCTCCCATGAGCTTTCACAGGAGAAGCAGGATTTCAGTGAAACATCAACC
Source organism: Montemys delectorum (assembly GCA_019843815.1). Lineage (NCBI taxonomy): Eukaryota > Metazoa > Chordata > Mammalia > Rodentia > Muridae > Montemys > Montemys delectorum. The sequence continues at coordinate 4,080 of JADRCD010141488.1, read as the reverse complement.
ATCTTTCAGGGGAGAACCCAGAAGTCAAGCTATTGCCTGGGGGCAGAAATGAGTTCCAAGCCAGGCTTTCTGCTCAGACTGGCTCATATGACTTTGCTACTCAGACTGCAGGGGATGCTGGTGGTAGCCCAAGGCCTTTGTCACTATTCTGAGGCTGCCTGGAGCCTCCAAGATCGGTGGCCACAATGAAGGCCTGCATCCAGGTACCCCCCAGAGATGCCTGACTTTCAAAGAGAGTGGCCATTTGGAGTCTTTCCATAGAAGATTGCAAGTTCAGTCCAGGGCTAAATGTGTGCTTCTAACCAATGGTTGAGCTCCTAAAGATGTGGATACTCCCGCAGGTGGAATCCACACTCCTCCAAGCTTCATTCTGGGTCACAGGCTTTGGGACAAACATCTGCCTGTCTGCCTTGATTTGTAAAACTGTTTCTCATGGAGTGATCATCTGGTTGCAGCTATGCTGCTTGTACAAGCTTCCTGCTTTCTTCCCTCAAAGACTAGAAAAACAAAACAAGCAGTTTCAGAAGACAAGTAACAGGGCCTGGCCTATCTGTGACTGCACTGGCTAGAGAAGGTACCTGCTACACACACACACACACACACACACACACACACACACACACACACACACCAATGTGGTAACACTTTGAAGTTTTCATAGTACCTAAACAAGAAAAGTTAGAAATAGAGGTACTTTTCAAGTATATTGATGTAAATATCATCTGGTAGGCAAGTTAAAGAAAATAGGGGGACCTGGGGGCTGGAGAGAGGGCTCAGCAGTTAACAGCACTGGCTGCTCTACCTAAAGACTTGGGCTCAGGTCAGCACACACATGGTGGCTCACAACCACTGTAACTTTAATTCCAGGAGATCCAACGTACTCTTCTGACCTCTGAGGGCACCACATACATATGATGCATCAACATACATTCAGGAAAAAAACACCCATACACATA
>JADRCD010141485.1:0-27270 GCA_019843815.1 Montemys delectorum | reverse complement strand
AGAGAGAGAGAGAGAGAGAGAGAGAGAGAGAGAGAGAGAGAGAGAGAGAGAGAGAGAGAGAGAGAGAGATTAAATCTATAAATCCATTAGGGTTTGCTTGGACTCATATTTGCCACTGTTTCCATGGAAGAATACAGTTGCTAATCACAGGATGGGAAATAAGTATGTTACAGGCTTGAAGTTCCCCAAAGTGATTTTACTTATGCTATTACTTTAGGGCAGCTGTGAGGTATTGACATAAGAGAAACTATGATCCTGGAGAGATAAAAATGGTGTGTATTATAAGCTAGTTTTTATATATAGTTGAAATATTTGTGCCTAGATTCTGAAAAAATACTGAAGGAAATTTGTGTTAGAATTGATTGAATATTCTATCAACAAAGTATTAGCACTTAGTATATTTAAATATTTTCTTGATTTGGGAGCAGGAACGGTGATATTTCAGAAGTTGGTTTAAGACAACATATTTTATAAAGTATATGTATATATTATATATATATATATGTGATTATATATGTGATGATATTCAAAATCTACAAGATTATATAGTTCTAAAAACTGCTGTGATTAAAGATATATAAAATGAATTGAAACTAAATTTGAAAATATAGATGATGTATTTTCTAAAATTTCCTGTGTATGGTAAACATTGCTATTATTTATACTAAATGATAGGAATTTCTTGAAATTATGTCAATTATGAAGATAATAAATAAAATGAGTGGTTAACAAAATATGTGTTAAAATTTATGAATTCAAATAGAAAGTTAACATTTTACAGTGTTTTGATTTAAATAATGTAATCTATTTACAGAAAAAATTATGCTGCAGGATCACTGCTATTTATTATGAAAAGTAAGAACAGTCTGAATCAGATATATTTCCCACAGGGAAGAATGTGTCCAGGCAAGCACATGTGGTCATCACATTCCACTGTTTTTCTGGTATTATTCCTTTTGGCTGTGGGGATTTGTCTGGATTGAAACAGTTCCCTAGTTAAGTTTTACATTTCAGGAAATGGATGCAGTAATGCTTGCAGAAATAATGAGCTTCAGAAACAGATTTAAATGGAGTTTGAGGGAGCAGTAACAGCAGTTTTATAATGAGAAGCAACTGGGAGCTAATTTCTAACAGTGCTGTCAGGATGGGAAGGGGGCTACATTTCTATAACAGGGCTTCTGATAGAACCCAGTGAAATTCAGTGCAAAAGGCACATTTAAGAGGGCCAATTTGCTTGAAATTAAAAGTTGAATTTCTGATATTGGGATCATATAAAGTATTTGTCAGTCAGCACAGGGGTAAATTTATTGTTTTTCACCTCATTTTGTTTATAGAAACTGTTATTTATAAAAATTCCCATTTGGATTTTATAAGAAATCTAAACATCTTACAAAAAGCAAGTGTACTTTACATAAATAATAGAGTAGTTGATAAATTACCCATCTGGAGCAATAGTATATTTTGTAAATGTAAGATATTACTCTAAATCTATGAGACATTCAAAACAATATTGCAAGTTGCATGTTTCAATTGTTCATTCTTTCTACTTAAAATTTGGTATTTTTATGATCTATAAATTTACTTTTCATTTTATTTCTTTTAATTTCTGTGTAATAACTAAAATTTTAGTTAAATAATAATCATTCATTGACAATGTTTATTACTTCTAGAAAATTTAGTACAAAAAAATTTAGATACCAAGTCACTGAAGGATACTGTAGTTCCTAATATATAGTGATGATCATATGTTGTTGGCCATGCTGATGCAAGTTCTAGTAAGTAGCTAGTGCCAAATTTTAGAGCCGCAGCTCAGTGTTAATGTATCTATGATTCTCTGCATGACTTTTCTCTGCATCATCTCATGAAATCTTCCAAAACCTTACTTTTTAAAAAAATTCTACAAGTAAATTACAGAAATCCCAAATCAGTGTTCAATAATCTAAGCTTACAACAAAATAGATTTATGTCAGTGTTTATTACAAACCCTTTACTGGTGTAAAGATCCTGCTATATAAACCATCCTTCAATCTGACTAAAATTAAAAGGATGTATGTTTTTTCCTCAAAACACCATATACTTATGCAGTATCTAACTATCTATGAATGCTAATTGTCAATGTAGCGTTTGAATCTAGTGAGTTACAAATTGTAACTCAAATAGTAAGTACAGATATGTGATTTTGAAGCATACATGTAGATTCAAGTACTGGACATCTTAAAACTTTTAATCAAAAGAATTATAGTTCTTATCATAAATATTCTCCTAAATAAACACAACTTGTAATTGCTTGGATAATATTACAAAAGAAATACTAACATAACACAAGAGATTATTGTTTATTTTCTTTTCTAAAATGTGTTGTGAAAATGTTGAAGAAATGAGGGATCTCATGCATATTTCAATGGAAGGACTCTTGGGAACAATGTACTCCAGAGATCAGTCTTCCAGGTTATTTGATTTGGATTCTGTATGAAAACTACAATATAAATATATATATGTATATATAGTTGAAAATAAAAAATCTTGTCTGCATTTACAAATTCATGTACGATCAGGCATGAAAAATAACTGACAAACCCTATTTTCCTTGGCAGATACATGTAATGCCAATAGATGGAGGCAGGCGATACCTTCAACTTTAATGCATTCTTAGCTACATAGCAAGTTTGAAGTCAGTATAGGGTAATGTGACCTTTTCTTAGAAAATGAAGCAACTGAACTACTATAGAAATGTAAATCCACTGCACTTTTAGAAAAATTGGATAGCTCCTGTCTGATAGGTTCCTTCCAGTCTGACATGTGAATAGAAACCTTCAGTTCATTAAGATATGTTCGAGATGAGATGAAAGACAGTGTCTCAAGGTTGTGTGAATGATGGTAGAATGTAGTTTTAGATTCACATGTGTATAAAGGTCCTACATTCTTTACAAAACCAGGTCTTCTTTCACAAAATTTAAAAAAATGAAACAATCAGTCAAAATTCACTAAGAACAACTTTTTAATGAGTAGCACTAAAGTAAAAGACAAGTTATAGAAAATGGTCTCGCTGCAGGAAGACTTCATTAAATGTCACAGGCTCCCTTCAAAGTGCTGTGAGTACTACAATTTCACTCTAAACCGCAAAATCAGGTTTATATCTTTAAAATAACAAAAGTATATCTAAAATTGTATGCTCTGTATGCTATATGAATACTTGAAGGAAAGGCTTTTTGTTAATTTTTTTTAAGTAACTACAAGTATTGGAAATTAATTAAATTAATTGTACTGTAGCTTTTAAAAAACTTTCAGTAATGTTTGCCTAAATTTATGAAAATTTTGGATATTTAAAGAGGTATGTGTCATTATAAAGCTTAAAAGTTAATGGACACATCAGAGAAAACATAATATCTGTGTTTGGGGTCTAGTTTTTCTCATCCAGGATGATTATTTTTTTTCTAGAACCATCTACTTACTTGCAAATTTCATTTTTTCTTAGTAGCAGAATAGTATTCCATTGTGCAAATATACCACATTTTCAATATCCATTCAACTATCGATGGACATCTAGGCTGTTTACAATGTCTGTCTATTCTAAATAGAACATCAATGGACATATATGAGCAAGTATCCTTAGTAAAATACAGAGCCCTTTGGCTAAATGTCCAAGAGTAGTACATCTATATCTTGCAGTAGATTAATTTTCAGCTATTTGAAGAAATTGCACACTGATTTTCATAAGGCACTACCAACAGCAATGAATAAGTATTTGCTTTTCTTCACAGCATCACTGGTATATGTTGCCAAATATTTTATTGCTTCAGAAGTAGCTTAAGAAGAAGAAGGGGTAGAATAGGGCATCTATTCAAAGACACACTGATATACAATACCTATATTTGTGTCTGATTTGTCTCTCTTATGTTCTCAAAAAGAGATCAAGCAAATTTGCTTAAAATTTCTTCACTTAATGTAATTTTCTATGCTAACGGTCCCCAGGCATAGTTGCACATATCTATAATCCCAGCAAATATTAGGCAAAGCTCCGTAAGTCTTATGTAAGCAACATTGGTCTACATAGCAAAATTCTATGCTAGTCAGGTCTACATAATAATACCCTATGGACACTATTGGTTGCATTATTTTACAGGTTAGATGATCAAAATTAAACAGAAATACAATATGAAGGAGATTATATGTCAGCTCCATATAAAGTTCTTGTCACCTTTTTCTGATTGCTCTTTTTTCTTACACAGAGTACTTTGACCACAATTTGTTAGGGAAATCAAGATGAGTTAAAATTTATTTGAATGATCTGTAAATAGATGAATCATTGCTATTTCACCTTGGGAAAGAAAGAAAAATCACATGGCTTGGTTTCTTATATAAAGAAAAATGTTATTGCTTCTTTCAACTTTGAAACAAATATTCAGTGGCAGAAACTATTTTCCTGTCAGTTACAGTTGTCCTTTAAATTATGTTATGTTGCTCACTATTGTCACATAGGAACAGCAAAACACTGTTAGGTGAAACTATTTCTTTGACAGTTCAGAGATGTCAAATTCAGAAACTGATTTGATATCAGTTATTATTTCTCTTTGTGATTCTCATCTCAGTATTAAAGTTACTCGTGGAAATACTGTTACTTTCTATGTAAAGTACATATGATGGCAGTCATTACCATGTTAATCACATTAATAACAATTAACATTACACTTCAATCAGTCACTTTAAAAATCAATGTTAATGATGTACTTTAATATCAGTCTAGGGTTTTGGTCTCATGATGAATCCAAACATGACTATGAAAATTCTGCTTTCTCATTACTTCATCTGTTTTCAGTATCCATCTGAGACTCATTTGCTAAACATACACTCAAAGTTCCACTTCGTTTCTCATAATTTACTTCAAGCTTCATGCATGCAATAATTTTAGTCTTTCAAGGTGATTATGTCTGGAAACTTTTATGTTATAGAAACAACATCCCAAAGCATAAGAGAATTTCATAGCCATTCCTATTACAGCTCATTCCTATTTGACTCTTTCTCTCTTAGTTGTATAATATGTATGAAGATGCTCAGACAGCAAACCTTCACTCCATTTCTGCCCTTCTTCCTCCATCCCAGCAGAGTCACAGCTTTGTTCCATTTGTTGACCTTTGAGGGAGGTCAACAACTTTGTTCCATCTTCTAAAATGTATTGGTGTTTTCTATACTGGCATGCATTTGTAGTATGTACAACACACTGCAAAGCCTGTAGGAGTTTGGTTGCTGTTACTGCATTTCTCATATCTTGCATTTTTTTTCCTAAGAAAAGACCCTTGTAGGTTCCCATCTTATGGTCTATTGTAAAAAACTAAAGTGATTTTTGAGAAAACTTTGTGCATTCTCAAGAAACTATACTGTTCAATAATTAATTTCTCTTTATTTTTATGCATAATGTGCATGGTATTTAGAGTACAGAGCCATATATTTCAGTTTTGAGAAAATGTTTTGTTTTTTCTTTTGATAATCTCAAGCCACAATCATTTCGTGTTAGGCATTTTGAGGAATGCCTATAAATATGTGTAAGTATCCAATCTTAAAACTCCCATTATTTTTTCCTTTCATAAACTTCAGTCTTTTATGTTTTAGTTGTATTTTATTTTAAAATGTCTTCCAGCTTATGTTAGAAATTTTTTTAATTATATTTGATCAGACCTGGTCATTTTAGTTTCAGAAATTCATTACGAGAATCTCTAATTCCCTTCGTAAAACAACTGATATCTGTATTACAGACTTAATAGCTCTCCCGTGCCCCTGAAGATGCCAATTTTTCTGATAATATCTCCATTTTCCCTATCATTCCTTGCTTATTCTATGGATGTGTTTGTATGTTTATATGTGTATGCATTTGTATATTCCTAAGTGCTGTATCTTTCTCTTCAGTCTGCAGATTCCCAGGCTGATATTCTTTGGCTCTGGCACAGAGAGGCATATCACACATTCTCTGGGCTCAGTATGCTAAGCCATTTGATGACAACAATCTGTATGAAGGGGAGTGACCCATGTTCATGTTCATACTGAAGACTCAGGATTCCTTTTCTCTCCCAGCATTTAGCTACCTGAATGTAGTACATTAACAAGTCTGAAACAAACTCTGCAAGGTCCTGTGTCCTCTTTTATAGTAATTCTACTGCTTTGTATTACATAATTTTAAATATACAACACTTATTTCTTTATTGTTCCAGTTAATTCTAAGATGAATATGTAATAAATATATCTGCTTAGTTTCTACTTTATGTTCTAGATGAAAGAAAACAACATTAAGGAGTGAAGAAAAAAGTAAAGTGTTCTGTGAGGTTCCAAGAAGTGGCTGACGCAACACTTGTTCCTTTTGTGGGATGAATGTGATGTGTGGATGTCCACAGACAGGATCTAGTTAGCATGCTCCAAATGTGCACAAAGAAGAAAAAGAAAATGGCTTAAGGTGGTTGAAAATTTTCCATAAGTATTATTTATAGACTTTTAAAGAAATAACAACATTTATATTTTATAGGATCTTTTCTTTTTTATTAATGTGAAGGATGTGTACCAGAAAGAAAAAGAAATTTGAATGATCTTATTACATCTTGCAACTTTGTGTATATCTTAGGGCTAGAGTATGACAAAAGAGTCATCATGATTGGAAAAAATGTATCAAATTACAGGTCTGTGTTTTGGACCTTTAAATTGGCTTCAAACATGCATTTGAAATCTATGTTCATATTATCTCCTATTGTTAGGAATAAAAATATCAATTTTTAATAAGGCCATATGGAAATATTTGTATAGGTTATTCAAGTTTCATTAAGATGTTTTGTTCATATACATTAGTTTCATCCACATTTATATATGGGATAGAATACGAGTCAAAGTACACTATGTATCTTTGTTTAGAAGTTATGATCAATCTCAATCTGGTGAAAATCATGAATTGAATTATTTTATTGTCTTTAATGTAAGTTACTATTGTACATGTTTGTAAGAAAATGTAAATGAATACACAATGGATGGTTATAATCAAACATTTACAGGTTTCATTTTATTGGGATTGTTCCCACCATCAAAAGTAGGTCTCTTCCTCTTCATTCTCATTGTTCTCATCTTCCTTACAGCTTGGATTGGCAACCTGTCCATGATTCTCCTTATCCTCCTGGATTCACATCTCCACACACCCATGTATATTTTACTTAGTCAACTTTCTCTTATTGACTTAAACTACATCTCTACCATTGTCCCTAAAATGGTGTCTGACTTTATGTTGGGTAATAAGTACATCTCCTTCATTGGGTGTGGATTTCAGATCTTCCTATTCTTGACTTTTGGAGGTGCAGAAACCCTTTTGCTGGCATCTATGGCCTATGACCGGTATGTGGCTATTTGTTTTCCTCTCCACTATGCCACACATATGAATAAAAGAGTCTGTGTGATGATGATAACAGGAGCTTGGGTTCTGGGATCCATTAATTCCTGTGCTCATACTGGATATGCACTCCAAATTCCTTACTGCCGATCCAGAGCTATCAACCATTTCTTCTGTGACGTCCCTGCCATGTTGACTCTGGCTTGTATGGACACATGGGTCTATGAGTATACAGTATTTGTGAGTACAATCCTCTTTCTTGTGTTTCCATTCATTGGAATAGTGTGTTCATATGGCCGTGTATTCTTTGCTGTCTACCGCATGCATTCTGGGGCAGGGAAGAAGAAGGCCTATTCTACCTGTAGCACCCACCTCACTGTAGTAACTTTGTACTATGCACCATTTGCTTACACCTATCTACGCCCAAGATCCTTCCGATCCCCAGCAGAGGACAAGATTCTTGCAGTCTTCTACACAGTTCTCACCCCAATGCTCAATCCTATCATCTACAGCCTGAGAAACAAAGAAGTGATGGGGGCCCTGAGAAGAATGACTCACAGAATTTGCTTTGCAAAAATATAGACAAGTTGCCTACATGAATCTAGGATGCATGCACAAGTATACATAGCATTAGCATTCCCCAGTTAAGTCATAACAACTAAAATATCCCAAAAGAGATCAGGATGATAAAGAGTAAGGTACTGGGCTCTATCTCTTAAGTAAAAATGAGAGAGAAAAATGTCATTCTTTTTTCTTTGACTCTCACTAATTTTATTCTTCAGATTATAATATAATTATATTTCTTCCTTACCTTTTTCACTCCAACCATCCCATATGCCCCTTTTCACTTTCCTTGAAATTCATGGTCTATATTCAGTAATTGTCTTTGCATGCATATAAATGCATGCATACAACCTGTATTGTCAATATAATTTTATTCGCATGTATGTTTTCAGGTCTTATGATTTGGTAACAGAAAAACAAGTGGGTATGTTTTTCCTTGAGAGAAGGTCACCTCTTCCAGATTTGCTTTCTTCAGCTGCCTAAAGATTTCTGTGTAGGGTTGAAGTGATCTTTTACTTGTCCATTTGCATGTCTTTTGTGTTTTTGTTCAGCTCATGTTTGGGTGTAGTTTCTGATGTGACTAATAGACAAAACATCAAAACAAAAGTCCATGACTCTCTGGACTTTTGTCCTTCCATCCCCTCTTCTGTAGTGTTCCTGATCCTTAGGCATGGGGGTATTTTATAGGTGTGTCCCCTTAAGCTAATCTCTACAACTCTTCATTTTGATTGGTTGTGGTTTTCTATAGTAGTCTCCATCAATTGCAAAGAGAAATTTCCTTGATGACAGTGAAGACTATATATATTTGTGGATATAAGGACAAATGTTTTAGATTGTTAGGGATTGTGTTGGTTTAATATATTAGTCATTATAGATTTTCCTCCAATGACCATGATTTCACTAGTACTGAGTAGTTATCGAGGTTTCTAGTACCACGTGTGGCTTTCCTTTTGTTGAGTAGGCCTTAAATCAAATTAGAGTGCTATTGGTTACTAGTAAGGAATGTATGCCACTTCTACATCCTTAGAGTTATAATGCCATGTGGGTCATTGATGTGGTTCATAGGCATCATAGCTGAGTAGGACTGTTGGCTGCCTCCTTCCATTGAAAGCTTTCATAGTACCTTATGATATCATGAAAGGTAATCCTCAGCTAGGGTTTATTCAGATTAGTTAAACATCAAGAGTCCCTGAGTCCTGTTTCTGAAGTACATTGTACCTTTAGCAATAGGTATTACATGTCTGTAGGGGTGGTTAACCAAGGGCAAAGACAATAGGCTGTATGTTTTGGAAATCTTTTGGACATCCCTGGCCAACAACTGAAAAATGGGCTTCTTATATCTGATATTAGGGTTTTTTGTTAGGTGGTCTTTGGAACATAGAGGGAGTACCATCAGCCTAGATATGAGTTTATTAAAACTATGAGTATATATATATATATATATATATATATATATATATATATATATATCCATGTAAAAACATGTATTATAATTTTTTACTTTGTTAGGTAAATAGTTAATTGTATGATTCCTTGTGGCTTTTCACGCATCCTTACTGTTATTGTATCCACTTACTTATTTCTGTGTTTACCCCCTTTCTTCTCTCTAAAGAGCTCCCGTTTCTATTTCCTGTGTATATGTGATTTAGGTACCCATACTTTCAAACATTTTGTAGAATATGGCACTTAGGATTTAGGGAATAATAATGAATTTCAATTTGAGCAGCTATTTAACTGTTAATAATATTTATTTATTTATATAAATTATTTACCTTATTTACATCTCAAACACTGTTCCCCTCTTGGCCTGTCCATCATAGAGTCATTCTCCAACTTCCTTCCTATTCTCCTCTGAGGGAGTGGGGTTCCCCTGACTATTACCCTACCCTGGCACATTAAATACTTACCAGATTGTGTACATTTTCTCCCACTGAGGCCAGACAGGGCATACATGAAGACTGAATTCCCTGTCTGCTATATATGTGTGCACGTGGTGTGTGTGTGTGTGTGTGTGTGTGTGTGTGTGTGTGTGTGTGTGTCTGTCTGTCTGTCTGTCTGTCTGTCCAGCCTCTTTTATATTATTTGACTGGTGGCTCAGATTCTGAGAGAAAACTGGTGGCTAGGTTTGTTGACTCTGTTCATCTTTCTGAGTGGTTTCTATCTAAGTCAGGGCCTTCAGTTCCTCTTACAACTCTTCCATAAGTATCCCCAAACTCTGTCTAATGTTTGGCTGTGGGTATCTACATCTGTTTCAGTTCACTGCTGGGTAGAGCCTCTCAGATGACAGTTATGGTAGGCTCCTGTTTGCAAGCATAACAGAGTATCAATAATACTTTCAGGGACTGGTGCTTGCCTATGGGATGGGTTTTGAGTTACATCAGTTATTGATTGGCCTTTCCTTTAGCCTCTGTTCCATCCCTGCATTATTTTTATGTGCTCTTCCCCCAGCATTGAGCAGGTTGAGCCACAAGTGGCTAGCCCACCTACAGTGGAGTCTTTCGACCTAGGCAAAGTCTATTATTGTCCTGCCACACCTGCAGCTTCCTGAAAGAAGCCACTACCTGCTGAGCAGCTGAGCTTGTCTTCCTGAGGAGATCCTGGCAAAGTGGGGGATGGATCTCCCCCCTTTATGTTCGGATTTTAGAATTAAAGGACTGAGCCTTGATCAGAGAACTTAGTGTTGGCTCATTATTTGTCTCATTGTCTTTCTTATTCATCCTTAGCTTTCCTTTCAGGAACCCAGTAAGTATCCCATGGTGGCTGGTGGCTACATTTTAGGAAGGGACAAATTTTGAGTGAAAGTTTTGTGTGTAGGACCCCCTATCCTACAACTGGGGGTCCTGCCTGGTTATAGGAGGTGGCTTCTTCAGGTCCCAAGTCCCCACTGTTAGTCATCTTATCTAAGATCACCTGCACTGAATCCTGGGAGCTTCTCCTATCCCATGTCTCTGGAACTTTCTAGAAAATTTCCCTCCCCTACACTACTAGAAGATGAAGATTGCCATTCATTTTCCAGACACTCTGGACCTTTCTCCATTCTCTCCAGCACCTGATATTGCCTACTCAATTCTCTCCATGTCCCTTCTTCTCCAGAGTTCCCTTCCTCCCTCTACCTCCAATGACTAATTTATTCCCCCTTCTAAGTGAAATTCGAGCATGCTTTTTTGGGCCTTCTGTCTTCTTTAACTTCTTTGTATCTGTGGGGTATATCATCTGCTTTTTGTACTTTATGGCTAATATCCACTTATCAGTGAATACGTACCATCCTTTTGGGTCTGGGTTACCTCTCTCAGGATGATATTTTTCTAGTTCTACTCATTTGCATGCAAAATTTGTGATGTCCTTGTTTTTAAATAGCTATATAATGTTCCATTGTGAAAATAAACAACATTTTCTGTATCCATTCTTTGGTTCAGGTAAATGTAGGTTGTTTCCAGTTTCTGGCTACCACAAATATAACTGCTGTGAAAATAGTGGAACATATGTCCTTGGGGTATGGTAAAGCATCTTTGGAGTATATGTGCAGAATTTCTGGATCATCAAGTAGAACTATTTCAAGTTTTCTGAGAAACCACCAGAATAATTTCCAGAGTGATTAGACAAGTTTACCGTTCCACCAGAAATGGAAGAGGATTCCCTTTTCTCCACATCCTCACCAGTACGTGCTATCCCTTGAGTTTTTCACTTTAGCCATTCTGATTGATGTAAGGTAGAATCTCAGGACAATTTGTATTTCCTTGATGACTAAGGATGTTCAACATTTCTGTAAGTGCTTCTTAGCCATTTGAGATTCCTCTGTTGGGAATCTGTTGTACCCCATTTTTAAATTAGGTTGTTTGGTTTTGGGGAGTCTAACTTCTTGAGTTCTTTATATATTTTGGATGTTAGCCCTCTATTGGATGTGGACTTAGTGAAGATATTTTTTTTCAGTAGCTGCCATTTGTCCTGTTGACAGTGTTCTTTGTCTTTCAGAAGCTTTTTTAGTTTCATGAGGTCCCACTTATCAGTTGTTGATCTTAGAGCCTTAGCCATTGGTGTCCTTTTCAGAAAATTATCTCCTGTACCAATGCATTCAAGACTATTTTCTTTCTGTTCTATTAGGTTTAGTGTATCTGGTTTTATGTTGAGGTTCTTGATTCACTTGAACTTTAATCTTGTGCAAGATGATAAATATGGCTCTATTTGCATTCTTCTACAGATATACATCCAGTTAGACAAGTATCATTTATTGAACATGCTTTCTTTTTTCTACTGTATTATTTTGGCTTCTTTGTTGAAAGTCAAGTGCTCATATGTGTCTGGGTGTATTTGTGGATCTTTGATTATATTCCATTGATCACCTCTCTGTGTCTGTACAAGTACCATGCAGTTTTTACCACTACTTGTCTATAGTCTAGCTTGAGGTCTGGGATGGTGGTTCCTACAGAGATTATTTTATTGTTCAGGATTGTTTTGGCTATCCTGTTTTTTTTTTTATTTTCTGTGTGAAGTTGAGAATTGTTCTTCCAAGGTCTGTAAACTATTGTGTTGGAATTTTGATGGAGATTGCATTAAATCTGTAGATTGCTTTTTGGTAAGATACCCATTTTCATATGTTAATCCCATTGATCCATGGTCATGGGAAAGCTTTCCATCTTCTTATATATCCTTCAATTTCTTTCTTCAGGGACATGAAGTGTTTGTTATACAAATCTTTTACTTTCTTAGTTAGAGTTATACCTGCCATGCCCACTCATCTACTCCAGTAAAGTCTGCAGCATCAGGGTTGAAAGCCTGATCATGGACAAGAGGCATTATGACTTCAAAGTGAGTTTGTGCCTCCTGGGTATTCAGTCACTCGTTGACATCCCCTAACTCAGATGTGTTCCAGATCAGTCTTTCCAATTGTTAACACACCTTCTTATTCAGGCGTAAAGGTATCCAAGAAATGATTTGTAAATGGCTAAAACTTAAGATTGGGCATTGTTCCCTGGCCAGCACAGTATTCAAATATATCCTAATTTATTACCAAGCCATTGTTAGCTTGGAATTTCTCACAAGGAAGATGGTTTATCAAACAGGATGTCCTCAGAGTTAAAAATAGAGGTCAGGAACTATTGCTTATTGTAAACATAGAATTCTCAGGGCAGTCCCATAGAAGACAGAACTGTTTTACATACCAGAGTAATTGAAGGGCTTTCCTCACTTAAGGGCATTTTCAGGAACTGCTAGATTGGGACTTCCTTGTGCTTGCCTCCAGCAGACCCAGAGAATTAGCTCAGGATTGCCAAAATAGCCCCAGTGGGGAGAGCACCACTGCTCTTCCGTGTCATATCTGGATGCCTGATCTTACCAACCTTGATGTGACTATCACTTGCCTATGTGACTTCTGTCTTGCTGTCTGATCTTACTGGCCTTGATGTGGTCCTCACCTGCTTATGTGACTTTTGTCATTTGCCCTGTTTTCTGTATATTATATAAGCCTGGTTTTCACTTTGTGCAAGGACCTGTACTTGGACTTTGACTTATTCATAATTCAGATTCGAGCTTCAAGCCTCATGTAGTCTGCAGCCCCCCTGGACCCAAAGCTCTTGGGCTCTGGGGATGCAGCGCCTATCCAAAAGAGGTGGTTGCTTTAGACCCAGTGTGTTTCAGGTGGTCTCAGATGTATCTCAAGTGCTGAGCTGCCAGATTTCTCATTTCTCTTTTGTAATGACTGTAAAAGCCATTTTTAAGAAATACATACAGATCCTGCACTTCCATGTGTCACTTCTGCATCATTTCTTCACCTATACCTTGTCGACCTTACTAGGACCCTGTTTCCCCACAGGTTAAGGGAGGTCCAGATTGGCCGGCCTGTGGCATACACCAAGATATATTATATTATTTGTGGCTATGATGAAGGATATTGTTTCCCTAATTTCTTACTCTGTCCATTTTATCATTTGTATATAGGAGGGCTACTGATATCTTTGAGTTGATTTTATATCCATCCACTTTGTTCAAGTTGTTTGTCAGTTGTAAGAGTTCTCTTGTAGAGTGTTTGAGGTCTCATGTATATTATTATATACTCTGCAAATAATGATACCTTGACAACTTGATTTCCAATTTGTATACCCTTCATCTCCTCATCTTTTTTTCTTATTGCTCTACCTAGAACTCAAAGATTTTACTGAATAGATAGGGAGAGAGTGGGCAGTTTTGTCTTGTCACTGATTTTAGTGGAATTGCTTGAAATTTCTCTCTAATACCTATCAGCTTGTTTTATCTTGCTTTTATTATATTTAGACATGGTCCTGAATCTGCAATTTCTCCAAGACTTTTAACATGAAGGTGTGTTAGATTTTGTGAAAGGATTTTTTTCTAGCATCGAATGAGAATATCATGTGATTTTGTCTTTAGTTTTTTTTTTAAGTAGTTAAATGTGGTGTTAGATTTTCATATATTGAACCATCCCTGAATCCTGTGATGAAGCCTACTTGATCATTGTGATGTTTTTGATGGGTTATTGGATCCAGTTTGCACAATTTTATTGAATATTTTTGTGTTCATGTTCATAAGCAAAATTGGTGTGAAATTTCTTTTCTTTGTTGAGTCTTTGTGTGAGTCTAGCTGTTAGGGTAACTGCAGCCTCATAGAATGAATTAGGTAGTGTTCCTTCTCTTTTTATTTTGTGGAATAGTTTGAGGTGAATTGATACTAGATCTTTGTTGAATGTCTGGCAGAATTCTGCATTAAACCCATCTGTCTCTGTTTTTTTTTTTTTTTTTTTCCTTTTGAGATGGGAGACTTTTTATGACTGTTTTATGTCCTTAGAGTTTAATGCACTCTTTATATAGTTTACCAGATCTTGATTTAACTTTCATAAGCAGCATATGTCTCAGAATTAATCCATTTCATCTAGATTTTCCAGTTTTGTGGAATAGAGGATGTTGTAGTAGGACCAAATGATTTTTTTGATTTCTCAGTTTCTGTTATGTCTCTCTTTTTACTTCTGACTTTGTCAGTTTGTGTACTGTCTTTGTTCCTTTTAGTTAGCTTGGCTAAAGGTTTGTCTATCTTGCTGATTTTCTCAATGAACTAGCTCTTGGATTTGTTGATTCTTTGTATTATTCTCTTTGTTTCTAGTTCATTGATTTCAGCTCCAAGTTTGACTACTATTCCTTGCTCCCTATTCATCCTGGTTGTGTTTGCTTCTTTTTGTTATAGAGTTTTCAGTTGTGTTGTTAAGTCACTAGTGTGAGATCTCTACAATTTCCTTATGAAGGCACTTAGTGCTATAAATTTTCCTGTAGGACTCCTTTAGCTGTGTTCTGTAAGATTGGGTATGTTGTGGCTTTATTTTCTTGAATTCTAGAAAGTCTTTAATTTCTTCCTTTATTACTTACCTGACCAAGTGATCATTGAATAGAGAATTGTTCAGTATGCATGTTTCTGTTATTTCTCTTGTTGTTGAAGCTTAGCCATATTTAGTGGTGATCTGATAGAATGCAAGAGATTATGTCAATCTTCTTGGATCTGTTGAGGTTTGCTTTGTGCCCAATTCTATGGTCAATTTTGGAAAAGGTTCCCTGAGGTTCTGAGAAGAAGGCATATTTACTTGTATTGTATGAAAGGTTATGTAGATGTCTATTAAAATCCATTTGGTTTATAACATCTGTTAATTTAATTGTTTCTGCTGTCGTAGGAAAACTAGCTTATGATGGTGTCATATTGTTGATTGGCTTTGTTGATTGTTTGCCCTTTGCCATCTAGTTGTCTGTGGTGTTGCTTTGTCTGAGTGGCCCACATTTGAGCAGGCCTCCTGGAAGGCATGGAGAGCTGTGTGTCTTGGGTTTGAGCATGACTCCTGAGATGCAGGAAAAGTTGTGGTATGGGGCATAGTGTGCTACTCCATGACTAATCCAGGTGAAGGTGTGGATCAGAAGGAAGATAGATCTCTAATTGGATGAGGCAGAACCCAGTGCTATTAGGCTTACTATGATTCCTACAGGTTTGTGTGCTGTGGAGGGGAAGTGGGGGTGTCTCACTTGTGTGCATTAGGTCAGAGACAGCTACTTGGGAGGCATGCAGGGCTGACTGTTTATGATTTTTAAGATGCAGAGAAATATCAGTCTTCTTAAGAGGGGAGCTTTGTACACCCATTTCCAAAACAGACCTTTCTTTCTGTCTAGAAAATGCTACCACATGCCATAGTGATATTGTCTTATTCTCATTTATAAAAATCTAAAATTTGCCTGCCAACAGAGTTGATCAATATTGACTCTTTGCCTCCTCCTTGTCTGATCTCTTATTTTACTTTATTTCTGCAAGACTTATCCATGTCTCTGTTTCACTTTTATTGCCATGTTCAATGTATGATCTTTTTGTAACATATTTAGTCATTTTAAGGTTAACAAATACTTTTATTTGGAGTATATTGCATCTAAGGACCATAAATTATTATTTTTTTCCACATGTAACTACATGTCATTATCCCTCTATACATGATTTCTAAATATAGGCAATTTTTGTACAATTTTAGCTAATATTATATCCTAATAACAGAATGCAAAGATAGATCTACTAGTTTGGACAAATAAAACATATTGAAAATTTGATAATTGCTAACTATAGAAATATATTGATTCATCTATTTTATTCATTTAATTAATTAATTAATTAATTAATTAATTAATTTTGGTTTTCAAAAACAAGGTTTCTCTGTATAGTCCTGGCTATCCTGGAAATCACTCTGTAGACTAGGCTGGCCTTGAACTCAGAAATCCAACTGCCTCTGTCTCCTAAGTGTTGGAATTAAAGGCATGCACCACCACTGCCCGGGTACCAATTTTATTTTTATTGAAAATAAAGTTCTTTATTTACTTGTGTCTTATGTAATTTTTATTGATGATTGGGGTATCTCACATCATGTGTCAGAATTATGTTCACTTCACAGGCTTTATGATTCTCTCCCCCATGGTGTTCCCCTTATTTCCCCCAAAAAGAAAAAAAGGAAAAAATGTAAATTTTGTGTGGTCCATATATCCACTGGAGCATAGCCAAATTCCCAGTGGTCAGGTCTCCAAGGGAGGGTGAGTTTTTCTACTCCTCTTTCTGCTCCAGAATCCATTAGCTGAGGAGATCCAGGCAGTGACCAGAGAGGGGCAGAACCAGCTCTCCTGCACACATGCTGCAGTGCTCTACAGTGCTCTAGGCCAATGAAGGGCAGGGCCAGCTATTTTGCTCAGGGCTGGGCTACCTCTCCTATGACTGTGGACAGTAACATGACTTCAGGTGGCAACCCTGATCACAGCATTCACACAGGCTTCAGAGATAATACCGCTGCAGACATCAACTCGGCCTCTGGTCATATCAAGACCACTGACCCACTTATGGCCTTCAGTGGCCACATGGACCACAAGCTTCAATATGGTGTCACATGATTACACATGCCACTCACGTTGGCATGGCTGCCTAAGGCAGCAAAACTGGAGTCTACCACTGAGGAATCAAAAGTCATCCAGATTGCATACTTCACATGTGCTTCAGGCTTCATCACAATCTGGGATGGCAGCAAGGACAACTGATAGTTACATGGCCTCTGATACCATGCAACATAGTGTTCTTGTAAGAACATCCAATCCAGGAAGTGAAACTTTTCTCACTTTGGGCCTTGGTGGTCGCCTAGAGTCAGGAGGATCCCACAGGCTAGCAGCAGAATTTGGGGCTGAGTTTTCATTTGCACAAATTCTAGGCAAAAGAGCTTATGTTGTGCACTGTCTCACTAAAACTTCTGGGCAATGACTGCATGTTGACCTCAGCCCTCTTGTCAGCTCTCTCTATCACTACTATCCTCCCCCCATTTCTGCCTCTTTCCCTTGCACATGTATTATTCCATTTTTCTATCATTTCTACCTCTACATCACATATTTGGTGTTATATTGGCCCCTTTTTGCCAAGGGCCATCATTTCAGGGCAGCATTTGGGTGTGGCTTGACCAGCCAAGAAGTGAGCAACTCCCCAAAATAAAGTCACTTTAATATATATCTGATCACAGTTTCCTCTCCTTCCAGATCCTCCTCACTATCCACTCTTCCAACTCCATGACTTCTTTTCTCTTTTACTTAAGAAAATGGACAGGCAAATAAAAAGACAAAGAAGGATAAAACCAACCATACAACCAAAAAATCAAGCAAGAAGAAACCAAGAAGTATTATGAGAAATGTACACACAGACACACATGCACACACACACACACACATACACACACATACACACAATGTAAAACTTCAAAAATCATAAACCATAATATACATAGAAAGCACAGAGAAAGCAATATGAAATAAACAAACAAAAATCTCCAAAAATACCATTGAGTTTATTTTGTATTGATCATTTACTGCTTAGCACAGAGCCTACACTTAAGTATGGTTTGTAACCCCAGTGAGAATCCCTTGTAAAAATCAAAATTTTTATTGGATATTTTATTTATTTACATTTCAAATGTTATCTCCTTTTCCAATCCCCCCCTACAAAACCCCTATCACATCCCCCATTCTGCTTTTATGAAAGTGTACCTCCATCTACCCACCCACTCCAGCCTCCCCACCCTCACATTCCACTACACTGGAGTATTGAGCCTTCACTGGACCAAGGTCCTCTTCTCCCATTTTGATGCCCTACAAGGCCATCCTCTGCTATATATATGGCTGCAGCCATGGATCTCTCCATGTGTACTTCTTGGTTCATGGTTTGGTCCCTGGGAACTCTGGTTGGTTGATATTGTTGTTCCTCCTATGGGGTTGCAAACCCCTTCAGCTCCTTCAGTCCTTGCTCTAACTCCTCCATTGGGGAACCCATGATCAGTTCAATGGTTGGTTGTGAGCATTTGCCTCTGTATATATCAGACTCTGGCAAAGCCTCTCAGGAGATAACAGTATCAGGTTCCTGTCAGCATGCACTTCTTGGCATCCACAATAGTCTCTGCATTTGGTGACTGTATATGAGATGGATCCCAAGGTGAGGCAGTCTCTGGATAGCCATTCCTTCAGTCTCTTCTCCACATTTCACCTCCATATTTTCTCCTATGAATATTTTATTCCCCTTTCTAAGAAGGACTGAAGCATCCACACTTTGGTTTTCCTTCTTCTTGAGCTTCATGAGGTCTGTGAATTGTATCTTGGGTATTTGAACTTTTGGACTAATATTCACTTACCAGTGAATGCATACTATGTGTGTGTGTGTGTGTGTGTGTGTGTGTGTGTGTGTGTGTGTGTGATATGGTTACCTCACTCGGGATGATATTTTCTATTTCCACCCATTCATCTAAGAGTTTCATGAAGTCATTGTTTTTCATAGCTGAGTAATATTCCATGTGTAAATGTACTATACTTCTGTTTCCATTACTCTGTTGAAGGAAATCTGGGTTCTTTCCAGCTTATGGCTATTATAAATATGGCTGCTGTGAGCATAGTGGAGCGTGTGTCCCTGTTATATGTTGGCATCATTTGAGTATATGCCCAGGAGTGGTATAGCTGGGTCCTCAGGTAGTACTATGTTCAATTTCCAGAGAAACCACCAAACCGATTCCACCAGCAATGGAGGAGTGTTCCTCTTTATCTACATCCTCACAAGCATCTGCTGTCACCTGAGTTTTTGATCTTAGCTATTCTGATTTTTGTGAGGTGCAATCACAGGGTTGTTTTGATTTACACTTCCCTGATGACTAAGAATGTTCAACATATCTTTAGGTGTTTCACTACAATTGGAGTTTCCTCAGTTGAGAAACCTTTGTTTAGCTCTGTGTCTCATTTTCTAAGAGGGTTATTTGATTATCTGGAGTCTACTTTCTTGAGTTCTTTGTATATATTGTATATTAGCCCTCAATCAGATGTAGGATTGGTAAAATTCAACACCCCTTCATGGTAAAAGTCTTGGAAAGATCAGGAATTTAAGACCCATACCTAAGCACAGTAAAAGCAATATACAGCAAACCAGTAGCCAATGTCAAACTCAATAGAGAGAAATGAAAAAAAATCCCACTAAAATCAGGAACTAGACCAGGCTGCCTACTCTCTCCCAACCTATTTAATATAGTACTTCAAATCCTAGCCAGAGCAAATTAGACAACAAAGTAATTCAAAGGGCTATAAATTGGAAAGGAAGAAGTGAAATTATCTCTATTTGCAGATGATGTGATAGTATACTTAAGTGACCCCAAAAATTCCACCAGAGAACTTCTAAACCAGGATATAAAGTGTATGTCCTTTGGTTGGTGGTTAAGTCTCTGTGAACCTCTAGGATCCATGTTAGTTGAATCTGTAGGTATTTTGTGGTGTACTTAACCCCTCCTGCTCTCTCAATTCTGTCATTTACTCTTCTACAGGACTCCCAGAGCTCCAATTAATGTTTGCCTGTGGGTCTCTGCATCTGTTTCCATCCTCTTCTGAATGAAGCCTATAAGCAGACAGCTATGCTAGGGTCCTGTCTGCAAGCATAGCAGAGTATCATTATTAGTGTCAAGGGTTGTCTCTCTTAAATGAGATGCATCTCAAGTTGGACCAGTCATTGGTTGGCTATTTTCTCAATCTGTGCTTCATCTTTATCCCTATGCATCTTTTAGGCAGGACAAACTTTGAGTTGAAGGTTTTCTAGGTGGGTTGGTGTCTCCCTCTCTCCTTTGGAAATCCTGCCTAGCTAAAGGAAGTGGGCACTTAAGTCTCCATATCCACCAATGGTAGGAGTCTTAGCTAGGGTCACTTCCATAGACTCCAGGGTACATCCTCTATCCCAGGTCTCTAGCTAGTCCCAGAGATGTCCTACCAAATTTTTTTCTGTTCTCAGTCCCATCCCTTTTGCACCTCTGTTCCTCACACTTGATCTCCATCCTTGTTGCCCTCATCACACCCTGTCCTACTCTGTTCCTTACCACCATTCATATCTGATGAATATTTTTCCCCTTTTGAGTGTGATTCATGCATCATTCCTTCAGCCCTCCTTATATGTAGGTTTAGATGTTTTCAAAACCTACTTTAACACAGATTCTGAAATGGTTCACCTCCTTTATAAGCCACTGACCAAAGGTAGGGGAGGAAGATGATTAATAGGACAAGTTGGGTGTGGACATGTTTAGAAGTAGTTCTTTGGAGTGACTCCAATCTTCCTTGTCAAGACATCAGCAGTCTAGTTCAAAAGTGTCAGTATACCAGCAATCCAGTTCAGTAGTATCACCAAACAGCAGCACCATCTTGTTCCAGAAGAAACTATGAGGTTCTATGGAATTGGTACTAGTTCATAGAAGCAGCAAGAAGCAGCCTGAATACCACAAAAAGTTCTTTGATGAATTACTCTCTAAGAAGTCATGACAAGCAAAGATGAGCAAAAGAGCAGTGAAGCTTTGCAAGGTGAACCAATGCAAGAATGTCCTCTCACTGTCTTTGGGGTTGTATTTATATTCTTTCTAAACATCATGCACTCTCTCAAGCTTTCTCTCCAGCAAAATACCACATGCCTTTTCACAAGACACCTTCGAGAAAACAACACATATCTATTCTCAGCAAAAATTCTCTCACATGTCTCCTTCTGTAAATATCCTATCACAAGACAGGCTCCAGAAAAAAACCCATATGACACAACCAAATCTCCAAAGAAACCAGAAATTTCCACTTCATATCCCCCTTTAATTTAAGAAATTATTTTTCTCTAACATTAGCAATCTACACCAAGTGATTATAAGATCCATAAAATGAGAACTTTCCATCACACTTTAAATAAACAGCTTATATACAATATGATCACACAGTATTTTGACAAAACAACCTTAAATTTCTATAAATGTATAATACTTCAATTTTAAATTTCTAACAATACTTGATCATCATAACCAACAACCTACCATCCTAGATATAACAACCATAACACATCATACAACCAAAACCATCCACTCAGCTTAAGAGACTGACCCAATGGTCTCCTTATAATTGCTTCCTGCTAAATTGGGGTGAAAAATTGCTGTTTGGAGGCCAATACAAATTAGTGTGAAAAAAGCTAGCTGTAACATTTGTTGTCCAGTCTCTGTGTTATTCAGTCTCTATGTTGTCTGTCCATTCTAACTGTTTCTGTGTTATCTGTTCATTGTAGGTTTTGTCCAGTCTCTGTGTGATCAATAATTTGGGGAAGCCCTTTTGAAGTTGATTTGTATGCATATTTTGGAGAATCAGTAACTGAGATGGTCTATGACAGTGAATCAGTTGAGCTATTTGCTTCTTGGAGACATTTATGCCTCAGTGGTTAAAAGGTCTTACCTGGTCAGATCTAATCTTTATAAGTTTTGTTGGTAACCATATTTTGATATTCCCTGTAGATACATAAGCATAACCACAACCCAATCTTAAAACTACTGTTGGATTTCATTCTAAATGTCAACAAATGCTTATAATATATTGTTTTTCATAGTTCCTCAGTTTTTTGATAACCCAGTGTCTCTCAGCTGCTGTAGTTCCCTTTTTTTACCAACATTAAGAAAATTTAGAGTTCACAAAGCAGTATTTAATCTATATCTGTGGGGTTTTAATCTATCTTTTTGTTTAATAGGCATCTCTTTTAAGGCATGATTTGCTCTTTATCTGACTGCTTGTCCTGTGGGATTGTGTGGATTAAAATAATATGCTTTTTTTCTGTCATTCTTGGTCCAACCTCCTCCTCCACTCTCCATACCCTGTCTTTTTACCCTAAACTTTTTACCCTGTCTTCCTATTACCTAATTCTAGGTTCTACAGAAAATCAAATTAAGTGAAATTTCAGTCAATCAATTACCCTTTCCAAAGATATCTAACACACTCTTGGTGGGGGTTGCTTGGATGCTGCTAAGAATTCTGTACTCCCAAGATCTGATTGCCCCAAGATGAGCTTATTCTCAGTACACCAGTTTTTATTGTGCAATCCTTGCCCCCTAATTTAAAACTATTGGTTAAATAAAGTAATGACTTTAAATTGACTATAGTCAATTACTGGAGGGGATAGAAGTAAATGGGTTTTCAGTTACCAGGCTGGGGTCACAGGCAGGGACAACTAAGATGAGGAGAAAGGAAAAAGAGGAGAGGGAAGAAGGGAAAAGATGCAGAGAACAGGAGGTCTCTGCCAGATATGATGGACCAGCAGCACATGCCGTAGTGAAATGTGTCCGGTCCCCAGACAGACTGCTGGAGCAGAAATAACTTGGAAGATTCAAACAGCAAGTTCTTGGGAGAGCACAGCTGGGGAAGCAGACAGCCTAGCAAATAAAAAATCAGATAGGAGTCATCTCCCGGTAGTTGTGAAAATGCTAAATAAATAAATCATAGCCTGAAAATCATAAACTTGGAAGGAAGGTGGGGACAGGTATAATTCATTTAATTTACAAACTCCTGATTTAGCTATCACTATGGATATCCGGCCTCCTCCCCCGACTTTTGTTTTTTGTTTGTTTGTTTTTTGTTTTTTGTTTTTTGTTTTTCAGTTTTTGGTTTTTTGAGACAGGGTTTCTCTGTGTAGCCTTGGCTGTCCTGGAACTCACTCTGTAGACCAAGCTGGCCTCAAACTCAGAAATCTACCTGCCTCTGCCTCTGAAGTGCTGGGATTAAAGGAGTGTGCCACCGCTAAAAAAAAATATAATAACATGCTTTATATTATAATATACAAAGATTTGCTTCATCTTATTGGATACATATGTGGAAGTATTATCAGGTTTAATTTTTGCAGATATCTCCATAATTATCATTATTTCCAATACGTGTGTAATTACACAATTAGTCTTTTCATAAATTAAAGAAGTCGCCAATTGAAACCCTGAGTACATGTCAATGGTGTGATGTAAATACTTTGGTTTTCCAAATTTTGTAAAATGAAAAACTTCCATTTGCCAGATATCATTTCTTTTGGTGTCTCCAAGTTTCCACCAGTAGATAATTGAGTTTTGTTTTATAAAGGACATGTAGGGCAGTTTATTTTTTAATTATTGCTTTGGCTTTTTGCAAAATGATAGAAAAAAGTTTTAAATATTTCCCATTAGTATGATGTTTCTCATGAAATTTTGAGGCTTCTAATGCATTTTCTATTAGGACTCAGTCAATTCCTTCATTACCTTTAGCTAATGGACTGGGTAAACCTGTAAGAGACCAAATATGAGTAATATATTGGATAATTTCTACTTCTGATAACCTGTTGCAATTGTATAAACAACAAAGTTGATTCTAAGTTATTACATACAAATTCAGCAGTCTCTATATGCAAAACAACCCTTTCGTCATATAAAGAATCAGTAATTATGTTAAGAGATTCAAGATATTATAATAATACAACAGAATTGCATAAAATGCTGATTTTTGAACTGAGGTATGTGGACTTTTGTCTCCTTACCTATTTTGTATGACTTATAACATGCCATCCTTATCTTGTTTTCAATAGTATAGGCTGTTGGCACATCTGAAACTGGTGTTTTCTTCACAATATGTCAAAAAAAAATCCAATTCTTTTATAAATTGTATACATTTGCTTTTTGGATATTTGGTATTAATTTCACCCAAGTAGTTACTATAAGCTCTTTGCCAATCTTCATTGATCGCTCATAACGACATAATGTCAGTAATTGTAAGAGGTACCACAGTAATGGTCTATATATTTCTAATAATTGATATATTCTTATTCTACCTTTAATAATTAATTCAGAAAACTTTTCTATAAATGCCTCCAGTTTTTTCCTTATGAGCTAAGAATAATCTATTCCATAATCTTCCATTTGCATAATGAGCCCAGTAGGAGAATGAGTTGAAGGCAAAATGACCAAGATACCATCACTTTTAGGATCAGTTTTATCCACACATGCATCTTGCAGTCTTTGTTCTATAAGAATTAACTCTTTTTCCTGCTTCAGCTGTTAGACATCTTGGACTGTTTAAATTTGGATCTCCTTGTAATGCTTGAAAGAAATTATTTAACTCATATGTTCTTAACACAATTGTAGGCCTCACTCACTTAATAGTTTCCATTAAGTTTTGAAAATTGTTAGGAGTTTGCATTTGATCCCTACAGATCTATACTGCTTGTGGTTGAATATTTGTTACTGACTTATTAACCCAAATAAACAAGTGAATCTCTTCTTTGTATATTTTCTGGGGCAATATGTAACCACAAACATGACAGAATTCTTTGTGTTTACTTAAACATATTCTATAAAACAGCTTTGTCTTAATCAGCCAAAAACATATCATCCATGTAATGATAAATAATAGATTGAGGAAACTGCTAACAAATTGTTTCTAATCATTATTGCACAATATATTGACATAAACCTGAACTATTTAACATTCCATGTAGAAGTACCTACCAGCAATATCTCTTTAGTGGACCACTGTTTTTCAGAGTCAGTACTGAGATAGGAAACCTTTTCCTATCCTTCTCATTTAAGGATACTGTGGAAAAGTAATTATTCAAGTAAATTATTATTGTAGTTCATGATCTTGGTAACAAGGAAGGTAAAGGAAGTTCCAGGCTGTAAAAAAAAATCCATTGATTGGATTACCCTATTAAATGCTCTTAAACCTATTATCATTATCCATTTACCTTATTTCTTTTTTATCACAAACACAGGGGTATTTCATAGGCTGATAGACTCATACATGTTGAGCCTCCAGCTGTTCTTGTACCAGCTGTTTAAGTGCCTGTAATTTTTCTTTTGTGATGGGCCATTGTTCTAATCATACAGGTCTGGCTGATCATTATTGTAGTTGATATGTCAGCAGTGGTTACTTTTATAAATTTGGAAACTCAATCTCAGTGATGTTCTGTTTAGACAATGGGCACTTTTGATTGTTCTAGATCACCTCTTTCAATACTTTCCCCAGAGGCAATTAACATACCACCTCTAATTTCCTCATTTGCTGTTCCCAGAATTGCAGAAGTACTAATTTGAGTACTCCACTGTTGTAAAGGATCCTTTCTCCATAAATTAATGATATGTCAGCCACATAAGGTCTCAACATCTGTTTGCCCTTCTGGTCCCACACAGGTAATTCCTTTGACACTTCAGCTTATTTATGATAGTTTATGAATTCCTATAAATTGTGTGGAAACCTTCTAAAGTGGTAAATCTGGATTCTAAAACTTTTAAGAATGTATACTAATGTCAGCTTCTGTATCCACTAAACCTTCTATATCAACACCATTAGTTTGAACCATTAGTTTGGGTCTCTGATTATTAACCATTTTTCAGTAGAACACTTGTTTTCCAGGACTCCTGAAATTTCTTTCTACTAGAGTGTTCTTGCCCTAGATGTGAGGAAACAGCATCAGCTGAACAATTCTATCCCCACCATTAATTTGCATCTTCTTTTTCACATATGTCAAGATTTTTATTTCTTCCTGGCTACCCTCATCTATTGTACCTGGGTACACAAATTATACTTACAAAGTTAATCCACTTTTACCCAAGATTATTACCACTGTCTCTGAGGATAAAGAACCATAAACATCAGTTGTTAACTTGTACATTCAACTGTTGGGGATACTGCAAAAGGCATATGTATGGCCAGATCCAAAGCTGCATTTTTCTCTGTAGCTTGTATAAGATCAGAAATACTTAGTTTGGATTTTCTTACCTGCTTGTTACCTCCTGGCTGACCAATGGAACATGGATCATATTGTTTGCTGTGGGGCCTTGAGTTGACAGTTACCTATATTTCTAAATGGCAAGAGATTATGTTCCATTTCCCTCTTGGACCTATTATTTTTGAGCAAGATAAAATGCTCTTTAAAATGCTTTAGATCTAGCATTTTTATTGGATGCTATGTCAACTAATTATAATTTGCCCTTTCCATAGTGGCTACAATATCCTGGAAGCATTTGTGGTTCATAGCAACCAGAATCTGCTAGTTCTTTTATATGAGTACCATATAATAGAGTAATGTACTTGCTATTTTGAAATGTACAATTCTAAAATTTCTTTGGAAATTACAAGATCTGCTGAAATTAAAGACATTGGCCACTTCTATTCATGAGACTTGTAGCTATGATTTGCCCTTAAATATTGGCATTATGCTCTGGGGAACTAATACCAGTTGTCTCTTTTGTCCATTCTCCTATTGTGGCTCATAGTATTTTAAATGGTTTGATTGCTGTCATATATTCAGTGTTTACATTTTCAAGTGCCAAGATTATTATCATTGACTGTTTGGCCTCAGGATCTGATGTAGCACTATTTATGGCTGAACACAATCTCTGTAAGGAGCTGGTAAAGGCTTCTGCAGACTCTTGTATTACCTTAGTAATTGAGGTGGATTTTTCCCCCAGCTCTTCAATCATAACCCAGTTTTTAAAGTCACAGCACAATATTGCTAAATTATAATATCATCAT
>JADRCD010141480.1:0-12223 GCA_019843815.1 Montemys delectorum | reverse complement strand
ACTAACTAGTACCTTCAGAGCTCCCAGGGACTAAAACTCCAACCAAAAAGTACAAATGAGGGGACTCATGGCTCCAGCAGCATGCATATAGCAGAGGATGGTCAAGTTGGTCATCAATGGGAGGAGAGGCCCTTGGCCTTGTGAAGGTTCTATGACACAGTGTAAGGGAATGCCTTACACTGAAAGAGAAGGGGGAGAACACAGGATTGTTTTATTCTTTGTTTCTTTCTTTTCTTTTCTTTTTTTCATTTTTCTTTTTCTTTCTTTCTTTCTTTCTTTTTTTTTTTTTTTTTGAGAGAAACCTGGGAAAGGAGATATTGTAATTAAGAAAATATTTAATAAAAAGAAAAAAGAAGCATGCTCACTTCACATTAAAGTTTTATAATCACAAAAGTGAATATAGGAAAAAATAAGTGTATCAGAGACATCCCTATCAGGAAAATCAGTCCTGTGGCTTCTACTATGACTTCACACTAAGATTTTCATATCTTCTTTACAATAGTTCTTGTAATGATTTCTTGTTCTGGTTTGTTAACTAGGAGTATTAGAAAGAAAAGAAGCAATTGAAGTGAATTTTGGACTTAGTTCTTAAGAAAGTTACAATGAAAATCAGAGCCAGGCAGTGCTGCCACACCCCTTTAATCCCAGCACTTGGGAGGCAGAGGCAGGTGGATTTCTGAATTTGAGGCCAGCCTGGTCTACAAAGTGAGTTCCAGGATAGCCAGGGCTACAAAGAGAAATCCTGTCTCAAAAAACAGAAACAAAAGCAAAAAGAAAGAAAGAAAGAAAGAAAGAAAGAAAGAAAGAAAGAAAGAAAGAAAGAAAGAAAGAAAGAAAGAAAGAAGTCAGAGAATAGAAAGAATGAAAGTAGATTCCACACAAGGGAAATTGGCAGCCTATACATATTGAGAAAATAGGATGTGAAGGATTTTATTATATTCTATTAAAAAGTGAAGTCAAAAAAATTACTATCCTGTAACCGAGATTTTTTTGTTTTTTGTTTTGTTTTTTTCGAGATAGGGTTTCTCTGTATAGCCCTGGCTGTACTGGAGCTCACTCTGTAAACCAGGCTGGCCTCAAAATCAGAAATCCGCCTGCCTCTGCCTCCCAAGTGCTGGGATTAAAGGCGTGTGCCACCACTGCTTGGCTTTAAACGAGATTATGATCTATGATTTTCTTTCTCCTGATATCAATTACTCTGCATGCTACCCTTTCCCCTCATTGTAAATACTGCCTTTTGTGTGAAAACTGTGTGCACATTTTGTCAGTGAATTCAATTAATTTCTTTTTATAAAAACTGGTGTTTATATCCATGTCTACATGCTTAAAGCAAATAAGGCATGCGATTATTATAAAAAGGATAAGGTATTCATTCTTGAAATCGAAATGGTGCCAATGTTAGCATGTAAAATCTCAAGTCAGTTCTAAAATATTGTTTGGAAGACTTTAAAATAAAAGGTCCTTCATAAACCATGATTTTGGATAAATGGCAATATATATAATAGAGTTCACCTTAAATGCATCCCTAATGTAATAAACTCACTTATTTTAAAAATATGAATTCTCCAATTACCTGTTTAACATATCTAATGACATATAAGTATACAACTTTATGAATACCCAATTCAGCAGCACAAATTTTATGTGGGAAAAACACAACAATATTCTTTTAGTGTGCACTTGAATTTTTATATAACAAAAGGAGGTTAAGGTCTTTTTTTCTACTCTTCATTGCAATATTACTCAATTCAGAAATTTGACATAGCTGTGAGTTTACTGTTTCCACTCTGTTAGTCAAAATTGTTCATATAAGATTACACATGATCAGTTTAATTTCAGGAACATTGTAAATGTCATTTGTACAGCAGGCTGTGTCATGGTTACTCTACTAAAATTGCATCTCCTGGAGACATAGTTGTTATTGTATTCTCTATATACATGAAATTATTGATGGTGTTCTGAACACAGTCAAAATTCAATTTTAAGCAAGATGTTAAAATGATGCATTATTAGTTGCAAAGCCACATATAAATAAAAAAATATTAAAAATCTCATCCCAGACTGTGATGTGAAACCGGCACTTTCCTAGAACTTCCAATTCCATGTTCTGTATCATTGTCACCAGAAGGTACTCTGAAGGCTAGCAAAAGAGAAATATAAACACCTATGCAGGAAAAAAAACTTTAATCTACAATCTGTCCTTTCAGGAAAAAAAGTGTTCAAGGGCAGTGATGCCAAAACCTTATCTTGTTTTACACTCCAGATTTTATTCCACTCCCAGTCCACCCTCGGGCTGCTCTCGATCCCATACCTCCTTCCCACCCCTGTCTCCACTAAGATATCCCTACCCCGAATCCTCACTGGGCCAGACCTCTAAACTCCCTGGCGTCTCCAGTTCCTTGAGGGTTAGGTACTTCTCTGACTGAACCCAGATCCAGCAGTCCTCTGCTATATATGTGTTGGAGGACTCATATCAGCTGATGTATGCTCCCTGGTTGGTGGTCCAGTATTTGAGAGATCTCTGGGGTCCAGGTTAATTGAGACTGCCCTTCCCCTTTCCCATCCAGATACTCTATCCCTCCCCATTATGCTTGCTTTCTTCTCCTTCCCAAGTAGAATTGAGGTGTTGTCACTTGGGCCCTTCATCTTGTTGACCTTTTATGTTCTGTGGACTTTACCTTGGGTATTCTGTACTTTCTTTTGGCTAACATCCACTTATTAGTTAGAACATACCATGCATGTCCTCATGGGTCTGAGTTACCTCACTCAGTATGATATTTTCTAGTTTCATCCATTTATCTGCAAAACTCAGTATGTCCTCATTCTTAATAACTGAGCAATATCCCATTGTGTAAATGAACCACGTTTTCTGTATCCATTCTTCTGTTGTAGGACATTTCGGTAATTTCCAGCTTCTGGTTAGACAAACAAGGCTGCTATGAACTTAGTGGAACACATACCCCTGTGACCTGGTGGGACATCTTTTGGGTATATTCCTGAGAGTGGTATTGCTGGGTCTTGAAGTCTTTTGGTTGTTCGTTTGTTTGCTTGTTTGTTTTGATTTGAGACCAATAAGTTTCTTGTTCCTGTCAACTCATATAGTCTGGTATTTTATGTTATGCAAAACAGAGTAAAGTTTATCATAATTTTGAATGTCAATCTCTCTTCTGTGCATTGAAGGTCCACTGTTTTATGTATGCTGCATGAAGAAAAAATAATATTTATTAAATACTTACATGTAACAGAATACAAAAAATTCCCAATTGTATTCTTCAGAAGTATGTCCTCTTAAGTTTTCAACTTCAAATGTAAGGGCTAATTATAGAAACATAAAGTATAGTGAAAGTTTGAGGTGACAGTTATTTAACATTTCAGTTATTTGGTATCACTGAAGTAGAGAACTAAGAAATAGGGGAGAGATAGAGATAGAAAGGTAGATAGATACATAGATAGGTAGGTAGGTAGATAGATAGATAGATAGATAGATAGATAGATAGATAGATAGATAGAAAGAAAGAATATGATCCTATTAAAGTAAATACTAAGAACTATAACATAGCTAAAGAATGAAAAACAGTGATCTGAAACAGAAATATGGAAGAAGTGGCATTTAGGTTTCAATGTAGTACAAAACATTGAGTTATACTGGAAGGAAAATTGTATTTGAAATAATAGCAGCAAACATTGGCTTCATGCCCAAAATGAAAATACATTATACTGCCATTCAGGAAGATATTGTTTTTCATGTATTACAGATAAAAGCAGCACATGATAGTCATTTTGCTCCTGTGGTACAATATAGTATGAACTATGTAGAAAAACACAATAAAATTAATTTGACAAGCATTTCCGATTCTTGGAAATAAATAACTAAAGGTATAGGAAATAAATGTAGACAACAGACCCCTAGCTACTTTTCATCAAAGGTTCGCCTATGAATAGATGATAGATGTTCATTTCTTCTTTGAGAGAGTCTTTTTAGTTCTTGAATTTTGTTCTCTGTAGAGTCTCTGCACACAATTTACTTCCTCTTTTCCTTTTTCAGCAACATGACCCCATACTGGCTAAATGAACAGTACCCCATTTTTCATATTGTGTAGGCTGAAGAGTTATTGATTAAACTTGGATTTATTATTATAACTTTACTCCTGTTTATATCTGCTCATCTTCAGGTATATATAATATCTGTGGTAAAACTATATAAATCATATAGGGTATAGAACAACATTTTAATCATACTGATCCCAGTAACTGTTTAATATTGATTGATAATATAGCCTATAATACTTTGTTCCTTATCTATTAAAATGGTGATGACAAAGACTGATAGCTTATAAAATTATAATTGGTTTTGTAGAAACTGTGTATGAAAACTATCAGAAAAATTTAAATAGTAAATTTTTCCCTTCTTGCATAAAAATGTTAGATTAGTAAAAAAGGAATTCCATGGACAAGGTACATTTACTTCACATGGCATTTTCTGTTAACACATTTTTGTGCAGTTAAAAAGAGAAAATGTTTCATATTATCCAAAATGTAATTAAATTAATATTTTACCCTAAAAATCATGATCTCTAAAAGTAATGAGATTAAAATTTGCATACCATATCTAATGGAATAAAGTAAAATTTGAACTATCTTTTGTCTGGTTCAGAACTTCAACCTGAAGTTTAAAATTGCATGCAAGTCTTCTCATCTCAAATATCTTCGAAAGATAGTAACATAAGTGTGTTCAATCAAATGTAAAGTCTGTGTTTTAATTGTCCCTTTTGTTTCTATAAATCAGATCACTAGGCATAATTTTCCATTTGAAGAGCATTTTGTTGTTGTTGTTGTTGTTGTTGTTGTTGTTTGTGGTTCTTGTATCAAAACATCTATGTAAAAGGGGATGAAGGAGTGATCATTATCCCAGTTGTAAACTGGCCTGGATTGAAGGATGCTGAGTATACACCTTGGAATATCTGTGGGGAAGCTTACAGATAGGACTATTGTATGAGACAGTAAGTTGGGAAGAATGACCCATCTAGAATGTGAGTAGCATTATCTGACCAATTGGGAGCCCATAGAAAAAAAGATTGAAGGAGAGAAAGCTAGCATATGCTTACAATATCCATTCTTCATAAGTGGTTCAACATCTTCTAGCAATGACTATGGTGATAGACCCTGCTTCTCCATCCTTTCAGTACAGATAACTCAGACCCAAGACTCTACCAGAAATTTCATGAAACTCAAAGTGACACTAGGGCTACAGCATTGATCACTCCTAACTCTAAGTAATCTCAGGCAGAGTCTTTGTCTTAGTCAGGGTTTCTATTCCTGCACAAACATCATGACCATGAAGCAAGTTGGGGCGCAAAGGGTTTATTCAGCTTACTTCCACATGGCTGTTGATCACCAGAGGAAGTCAGGACTGGAACTCAAACAGGTCAGGAAGCAGGAGCTGATGCAGAGGCCATGGAGAGATTGTTCCTTATTGGCTTGCTTCTCCTGGCTTGCTCAGCCTGCTCTCTTATAGAATCTAAGACTTCCAGCCCAGGGATGGCACCACCCCTTTGATTACTAATTGAGAAAATGCCCCACAGCTGGATCTCATGGAGGCATTTCCCCAACTGAAGCTCACTTCTCTATGATAACTCTAGCCTGTGTCAAGTTGACACACAAAACCAGCCAGTACAGTCTTCCAACTTCTTGGACTGAGCATCAATCAGGCTGGCTATAATCCAATAGAACAAAAAAATTCAATAAAATCCCATTTGTAATATTTCCTTTCTATACTATATTATATTAACTCTGTTCCTCAGGAGAATTCTAACTCATATTATAATGAGCAAGGTTGTAAGCTCTTGACTTGAAAGGTACTTTAAATACAAGGACTTGAATAAATAACAGTAAATGTGTCTTTAACAAAGTCATTAGCAATGCAAATATTTTAATATATAAGTTCCTTAATCATAGAAAATAAAAGAAAACACCTTCAGTAAACAAGTTGTGAAATACTGACTTCTGTAAATTAAAAGTACTAAAATA
The DNA here is from genome assembly GCA_019843815.1 of Montemys delectorum. Taxonomy (NCBI): domain Eukaryota; kingdom Metazoa; phylum Chordata; class Mammalia; order Rodentia; family Muridae; genus Montemys; species Montemys delectorum. The sequence continues at coordinate 6,196 of JADRCD010141480.1, read as the reverse complement.
TATTCCCAATAATTTTTATTAATTATGTGCCTAATTAGAACTTTTAGAAAATAACATTGAAAAGATATTTCACTTTCTGAAAACTTTGATGTTAGAAACAAATTAAACAAGAAAGATGTTGTGTAAGTCTGTGGCTTTGTGTTAGACATCTCATCCCAGGGGTATTATAAACATCAAGCAATTCCACTTCTGTCATGCTAGAGTTACCTCTCACTGTAGTCAAGACATCTGACAAGCATCATCTCCATGCTAGAATTCTCAAACTCCCTAGACACTCAGGCTTTCAACATTCCTAATCTAGCTTGTTGCATTGCAAAGGAGTTTCAATAAATGAGAAGATTTGAGGTGGAGAAGGTTGGAATGGTAGGAAGTTTTTCTCTCCAGAGAAAATGAAAATCATAGAATCATGTTACTGGAAATGTAGAGGCTTAATGATTATATCCCTGTCCTTACTTTCTTACTTTGTTAGTTATTTTTGTTTGGACATACCTTTTATTCCCAAGTGAAATAAGTTTGAGAATCTTTTCTCAGAGTTGAAGTTGAACCATAACTCAACAAAAAAGAATCAGCTTTCCACTTATGGATTATTGCCTAAATACATTTGGAGAAATAGGTGAGTTGGTTTTATTAGATTTATTAGATCAGCCTGTCATGATTTGAATATTTGTGTGGCACTATTTGGAGGTGTGGCCATGTTGGAATAGGTGTGTCACTGTGGGCATGGGCTTAAGACCTTCATCCTAGCTGCCTGAAAGTTAGTATTCTGATAGCAGTCTTCAGATAAAGGTGTAGAACTCTCAAGATCCGCATGCACTATGCCTACCATGTTCTTGTCTTGAAAATAATGGACTGAACCTCAGAATCTGTAAGCCAGGCCCAGTTAAATGTTGCCATGGTCATGTTGTCTGTTCACAGCAGTAAAACTCTAACTAAGACAGAAATTGGTACCACCATAGTGGGGTATTCTGTGACAACTAGACCACATTTTGGGGCAGACTGGGAAAGGAATTTAGAACTTTGAGATAGACAAGCCATTGGGTTATATTGTAGGACCTTGGAAAATAATGTGGAGAACAATGCAGAAGATGAAGGCCTGGGTTGTGAAATTTCAGAGGGAAGATTAAAGATTCTTATCAGGACTATTGTTGTTTTGATTGTGAAGATTATGTGGCTTTGATTAGCTGGGGCTAAAGAATCAGCTGTGATTAACAAGATACCAAAACTATTAAAGTAAAACCTTTGCATTACTGGGACTATTGATATTGGTTGGCTGGATCTAACAAATTAGCAATGATTAAGAGACGGGTGTTACTAAGGTGAAATCTTCTGGAAGTGTTTCCTGAGAGCACAAACATACTGTGTTCCAAACATAGCCAAGGTGGTACCTCATGCTGGTGCTGGACTTGGTAATGTGTAAGAGTCACTCTGGTGATACGGCATGGAGTCATGAAGAGCAAATGAAGCTCCTTGCTGTGAGAGGCCATGGAAGGCCATCAGTGAAAATGCAGCCTCAGTTGCAGTTGATGGTCCAGATCTGAAAGGATAATGTAATGGATTTGAGGCTTGGTACCATGAAGAGAGCCTATGAGAGGCTACTGGTGAAGTCTATTTGCAGTGGAAGAACCCCTTGCATTAGAGATACCAGTACTATGGGGTGATCACCAGCAACTGCAGCAGCAGTGGAATGAATCAACATGAGTTTAGAGTGCTACAGAGGGCAGAGCTAGAGAAGTGACACCAGCCCTTAGGAGAAGCCCAAAAGATCATGTGTTGATCCCAAACATTGAAATGAGAAGCTGTAACATTAAAGTTGCCTTGGAGATCCCAAGATGCTTGAAATGCTAGATCAGGGGTTATCTGCTGAAGAAAACTGTTAACAGGGAGTGGAACCAGCTGAAGAGAAAGAAGTTTGTTGCAGTGAACAAAGAGGGAAAAGGAGTTGAACATCTGAAGACTGCTTTGGCATCAGACATGGAGATGCAGAGTATGAAGTTTGCCCGGCTGGTTCCTGTCTTGATTCCGGGATTACAGTGATTGGATGGATCTCAGAAGAGACTTTCAACTTTGTTTTTTTTAACATCACTGATACTGCTATAGACTATGAGGACTTTAGAAGTTGGATGAAATGTAACTTTTTAAATTAGGCTATGGCTGTATATGGCTCCCATTAACTCATGTGATTGAACAAGCCTGTAGGGGCCAGGGAGTGGAATGTCATGGTTTAAATATGCTTGGCCCAGGGATTGGCACTATTTGGAGGTATAGCCTTGTTGAAATAAGTGTGTCACTGTGTGCATGGCCTTTAAGACCATCATCCTAGCTTCCTGGAAATCAGTATTCTGCTAGCAGCCTTCAGATGAAGATGTAGAACTCTCAAGCTCCTCCAGTACCATGTCTGCCTGAATGCTGCCATGCTCTTGCCTTGACAATAATCTACTGCACCTCTGAACCTGAAAGCCAGCCCCAATTAAATGTCGTCCTTATAAGAGTTTCCTTAGTCATGTTGTCTATTCATAGTAGTAAAGCCAATTACTAATAAAATTACAGTGGGTGCTTCTTCCTTTGATTTAATTTAATGAATGATAAAAAAAAATTGGAAAATGGGGTCCTGGGAGATGGTTCAGTTAACTTTTTCTACAGCTCTCGGAAAGGATCCAAATCTGGTTCGTAGCACCTATATCAGACAGGTTACATCCACATAACTCCAACTCCAGGTGACCCACTGTCTTCTATCCTCCACAATCACCTGCACATGTATAGCAGAGACTCAGTAGGTGCACACATACACATACATGAATGCAAATAGAAACAAAGGTTTTAAATCAAATAACTCAAACAATATCGCAAAATTATTTCTGCAATCTATTGGCTACACACCATCTTCAGTATCCTAGCTTAGCTCAGCAGAACCATTTAGACTAATAAAAACATTTCAGACTCAGTCTTCTGTCACATTTCAAATATAGAGTCCATTTTTTCATAAATAGATATCTTTCTAAAATCCAACTTGTTACAGTCACTCTGTGGAATCACCAATAGCTTAATGGTCCTTTTGAATCTCAAATCTTTAAGTCTGTCCTTCAACTTTCAACAGTACTGCTGAAACACCTCATTTTTCATATAATTATCACATTTTTCCACTCACTAACCGATGTGTATCATAAACTATGCTAGGTCAAGGTGATCCTTGTTTATCTAGCACTATTCCACTCATTTCTTGAAACCTCATAGCCAATGTTTCATTAAAGACATTATTGTTTTCTAACCTCTGTGAGCTAAACATGATTAAGGAGTATTCTGTATTTTTTTAATAATTAGGGATACACAACAAATTGTATATCTATCCAACTAATATCATTCTTCCTTGATAAACTTTACTTTCTGTGAATCTCCACTTTCTTCTATTTCACTTAACACCGTTACCATGCTGCATAGTAGATGCTCTATAAATATTTATGAGTATGGTAATATTCATGAGTCCAGCCTACCCAGAGCAAGGCCAGAAAACAAAAATACTAAACTAACTTGAGTTCTGTTACACAATCTGATAATGCACAATGATTACTCTGTAACATACTGTTTCTTTCTGTCACTATCTAAAATTAGAATTTTAGTAAAATGAGAAAGCATCTCAACAAGAAAAATAATGAATTACCTAAATACGAAACACTAAGAAAAAAATCAATATTTTTGATACTTACAAGGTATTTATAAAACACTATTTTAAATGTTATGAATTAATCTACAAAGTAGATATTTTCATGCTAATTAAAATGTTTTATATTTCTTTTGGAATACTGAATTCTTGGATTCTTTTAAATTATTATTTAAATATTAAATATTTTTAAATATTAAATTTTACACAATTAAGAACCAACATATCTAATTTTTAATTTTTGTAAATTTTATAAATATATAAAATATATTGTGATCATATTCATCTATACACCCCATTATCACCTCTTATGCCCATAGTACACTTGAAGACACTTTCTCTTCCCAACTAGGACCCTTTATACTGTCATATGTTTCCCTTAAACCCCACTCCTTTGAGTGTTCTGCAGTTAACTTCACTAGCCAGGACCAGCCCTGATGATAGGCAGGCCCCTCAAAGGAGTTAAGGAGTTGGAATCAGTCACAGAGATGAGGAGAAAGTTGAAATATGACTGACTTGCAATTGGGTTGCTTTTATATTTATGCAGAACTCAGTAGTCAGGAATAGAGTTGTTCCAAAGCATAGATCATATCATTTTTCATCTAGACATGTGTTTAAACTTCCTCTTGCATGTCTTGGGCCCTAAGTTTAGTCATCATTAATAAACCATGATAGAGGTTGTTTCCAGTTTCTGGTTGAAAAATAAAGAAAATGTACTATATCTATATAGCAGAATACTATTTAGCTTTTGAGAACAAAGACATGAATACTGCAGGCAAATGGATGGAACTTGAGAATAGCATCTTGAATGAGATAACCCAGACCCAACAGGACATGTGTGATACATATTTACTGATATGGGGATATTAACTTTAACATACAGGATAGCCATGCTACACTCCAGGTACCTAAAGAAATTAAACAAGATAAAAGGCCAAGTAATTATGCTTTATTCTCACTTAGATGGCAGAAATAGTCATAGGAGGCAGATGGAGGAAGGGAACAGAATAGGAGATGGGAGTAGGAAGAGAATGAGGGGATTCAGGATCAGGTATTGGGAGGGCTAAGTAGCCATGAAAATGAATGGAAATATGCATCTGACAAGGGTAATGAGGAGGAGAGTGTCTCGAGGACATGAGAGAGACATGAGAGAGGGGAAGTACCCAAGAATCAATGGGGGTGACCTTAGTTGTAACTCACAGCACTGGGGATATGGAACTTGAAGTGGCCATGTCCTGTAGCCAGACAGGAACCCGAGTGGAACAAAATGGACACTAACACACACACAAAACCTTCTCCCCAATGTGTATCCTGTCTGCAAGAAATGCAAAGACTTGGGATGGAGCTGATACTGAGGGAATGGTCAAGCAATGACCCACCCAACTAGAAACTCAACCCATGAGCACACACCAATCTCTCGCACTATTAATGATACTCTGACATGCTTACAGACAGACTATGGCTGTCCTCTGAGAGACTCCACCCAGTCACAACCAAATTTGAATGTTTAGGGACTCTTATGGAAGAATTGGGGAAAGGATTATGGGCCCTGAAGGGAACAAAAACTCTACAGGAAGACCAACAGAGTTGACAAACCTAGACTCTTGGGGCTCTCAGAGACTAGACCACCAACTAAAGAGCATAAACAGGCTGGACCTAGGCTACAACTTACAGATGTAGCAGATGTGAATCTTGGTCTTCATATGAGTCCTCAACAACTGGAATAGGAGCTATCTCAAAACTTTCGCTTGCCTGTGAGCTAGGTTCTTCTAGCTGGGCTCCCTTGACTGGCCTCAGTGGGAAAGGATGTGTCTAGCCAAGAGCACAGGGGTGCTCTTGCCCACTCAGAAGAAAACAGGGAAGAGATGGGGTAGGTTTTGTGGGAGGGGGTGACTGGGAGGGGGATCAGCTATCAGGATGTAAAGCAAAAAATAAAAATAAATAAAAATAAACATGATCAAATAGCATCATCTTTTTCAATCATGTTTGTAGTTATAAATTTAGCCATCATTGATAAACAATAGCAAAACAGTTATTTTAAAAAAATCATTTTCCCTCATTAATCCCATAACTCAACTTTTAAAAATTTTGTTTCAAGCACACTGGACAGAAAGATAATCTTCAAGCCAGCCCAGACAGATTGTCATGTATTATCAACTTCTAATGGTCAGAGTGCCAATTGTCATTAGGCTCAAGAAAAATCTTCAGGAAAATGTTGCTGCACTTATTAATCAATTTCTGGCATAATATAATATTTATATTTTATATATTTGTAGAATTTATATGTCTTATTATAGTATTCTTTGTTCCTTGACCACAAGGCAATGCACTGCCTTGCATCAGCTAACATTTCTAAGTGAGGTCTTAATATCTCATTCTTTTAGCATTTTTCCACACCATTCTTTGTCCATCAATATAAGACCCTATGTAGGACAGAGGTTAAGTCAGCTAGTAAAATGTTGTTGCTGTACCTTTTCATTGAGGGGCACCCCATATGCAGCCCACAATCCTATGTGCCATGAAATTAACTGAGTGTATACC
>JADRCD010141477.1:2605-17784 GCA_019843815.1 Montemys delectorum | reverse complement strand
CACACACACACACACACACACACACACACACCTCAGTTTTATTTAATCCATATTATTGCCATTTGTGATCAATGCAATACAATAGAATAATTGACACAATTATATTTATATTGACTAAATAAAACTAAGGCAGCCTTATAACATTGAAGTGCTTTACTTTTGGATTTAGTTAAAGGAACTATGATCATATTCATCCAACAAATATTTATTCATGGTCTCTATGTCTCTGCCACTAAAGCATTAATGACAACAGTATTCAGCAAAGAGGAAAGTTGATCAGGAGCAGAGTCTGGTGGAGAACATAGATACAGATACATAGCAGTACACTCAATGCTAGGACGAGCATTCACAACTAAAAACACTGAAGGAACACACAGCAGTGTTACCAGCATCTGGATCAGCTGGTTGATGGTCTCAGCATCTGTGACCCCACTTTTCAAAGGACTACATGGAGGTAAGAACAAAATTTATATTTGGGCCATTGAGTGACTTCCAAGTAGTGTGACCAGCATCTGTAACTAAACTAAAAAAGGACCACCCAGGGTTATAAGAGATATCTGGGTGCCACATCCACTCCAGTGGAGTCTGTGTGACAAGACCAAAAGCTTGGCTGCTGTCCTGAGACAAAAAGTTTCAAAGTAATTGATCTCCTGGAGGTCCTTGGTGTCCCATAACGCGGACGTGGTCCAGATTTGTCCTTGCGATAGTCGATGGAGGATTTTGCAGGGACCCCAACTGGGTCAGCCCATGGCATCTGGGCACTTTGGGAAAGACACTTGGAGAGCTGCACTTGGAATCTGAAAGGAAACAGGACTACATTCAGACTCCTTACCACAATCCATCTCTCTGCCCTTATATTTATTTCTCCTTTACTGTGTACCCAATGCCAATTTAGTAGGCTGGGCTTGTCCTACTCTGCTGTCATTCTCTCTCCTTTTTTTTCCTTAACATTACAAAAGTTGTGTGTGACAAACTTATAATCAACATTATAATAAATGGCAAAACCTAAAAACACATTTACTATAATTAGAAACAAGACTAGAGTGTCCATTTTCTACACTCTTCTTCAAAAGAGGGCTTGAAGTCATATTATACAAAGAAGGTAAAAGAAGGAAATAAAGGGAATATAAATAGAAAAGGAAGGAGCTATAATATCCTTATTTCCAGGTGGTATGACTCTATACACTGGAAGTCCTACAGACTGTACCAGAAAACTCTTAGATCTGAAAAAAAAATGCTTTCAGTAAAGTGGCAGGATACAAAACACACACACACACACACACACACACACACACACACACACACACACACAAAAGCTTCCTGTGTACCAATAACTGAGAAAGAACTAAGGTAAACATTCCATTTGCAGTTGCATCAAAAGAAGCACCTGGTCAGGACAGCTAATGGCACAGAATGCAAAGACTGGGGGCTGCTCAAAGTTCTGAGAATAAGTGAGTATTGAGTACTCAGATCTCAAATAGACATTTGTACCTCTTCTTCCAAGACTCAGAAACATCATGAAAGAGGGAACAAGTAGAATGTAGGAGCTGAAAGATTGAAAGGCTTTGAAATGTTACCTTCAGCAAGTGCAGTCTCTTAGCAGCTTTGGTTTCCTTCATGGAGCCTTACAAGTCTGGCCTTGTAAACATTCAGCCCTGAGCTAGAAGGGGCTCACGAGGTCTCCCTGATGAACTATTGGCTACTGATATCATTATTTCAGTTTTACACCCAAGGTAAGAAGACCACCAGGCTCGGTTGTGTAGTTCCAAACCCACAATCACACAGATGTTTGTTAAAAGCAGTAATCACAATACAAAAGAAAAAGTCATGAATGTCAGAAAGCAACCTTTTGAGAGGGGGAAGGGATGCCAGGTGTGTAAGGGAGATAAGAGAAGGTAGTGTGCAAGAATCATCAGAGTATATATTATAAGCATGAAGGCACTCATTAAAGGATATGTTTAGCCAATAAAAAAGGCTATGAAAGCTGATATCTAAGGAACTGATAATATTCTCTGTTGAAAATTTTAAAACGCCAAGGAAAACAATGGTAAGTGAAAAGTCCTCCAATGTTAATGGTTAGAAAAATTAATATTGTAAAGGTTGCTAAACTAAAAAAAAGCAATCTATAGATTCAATGCAGTATCCATCAAGATTTCAATACTATCATCATATAAACATAAAAATCTTAAAACTAATATGAAGCACAGATCTCATCCAAAGCAATCCAAGGTATTCTCTCTCTCTCTCTCTCTCTCTCTCTCTCTCTCTCTCTCTCTTACACACACACACACACACACACACACACACACACACACATACACATACATGCATATACATGCATGCAGGCACACATACACATGCACACACATAGATACACATACACAAAATGTTGGAGATATTTTCCCCATACCTGATTTCAAGTCATACTATACAAACATGGTAACAAAAACAGCCATGGTACAGGTGCAAAAACATACATACAGGTCAATGAAATGAAATCAAAGACCTAGATATAAACTGACGCAGCTAAAGCCATCTAGTTTTCTACTAAAATGCCAAAACTATACATTGGAGAAAAGAAAGCAGCAACAAATGAGGCTGTGAAAACTGGATATTTGTATATAGAAAATTAATCTAGATCTCTATTTACAGGGACAAAAATCAACTGCTAGTGGATCAAAAGACCTTAATATAAGATCTGAAACTCTAAAACTCATAGGAAAATACAAGGTACAGGCAGAGGCAAGGACTTTCTAAATAGAACTCTGCTCACTGGAGAAATCATACCAACTATCAACAAATGGGATCTCATGAAATAAGAACTTCTACAGAGAAAGTTAATGAGTAATTTTTATTTCATGTGTAACAGAACACTAATATATAAAATACATGATGAAGTGCAAAATCTAAAAAAGAAATCAAACAATTCAACTGATCAATGAACTAATGAAATAATACACTGTTCTTAAATTATGAGTTACAAATAGGAAATTAACATGAAAAGGTGTTTAACCTTACTAGCCACTACATAATTGCAAGTTAAAACTACACCAGGAATCTGTCTCACCTTGGAATAGCAGTCATTAGGAACACAAATGACCAGTTATTTGGCTGGCCATTCCCTCAGTCTCTATTCCATCCTTCATCCCTACATTTCTTGTAGACAGGATCAATTTGGGGTTGAAAGTTTAGTGGGTGGGCTGGTGTCTCTATTGCTCCACTGGGGTTCCTGCTTGGCTACATGAGGTGGCCTCTTCAGGTTCCATATCCCCAATGCTGTTAGTCATAGCTTAATCACCCCCATTGATTTTTGGATGCCTCCCTTAATCCAGGTCCCTATCTCCTCCTGGAGATGCTCCACACCTCCTCACCCCAGATCAGTTTCAGATTTCCATCTGACCATCCCTCCTTTCCTTGCCCACATCTGATCCTAAACCCCCCATTCCCTTCTCCATCCCATTTCTCTCCCTCCATCTGCCTCTTACGACTATTTTATTCCCCCTTCTAAGTGAGTTTTAAGCTTCCTCGCTTGGACCTTCCTTCTTGTTTGGCTTCTGTGGGTCTGTGGAGTGTAGCATAATACCTGTATTTTGTGGCTAATATCCACTTTTAAGTGACTACATACCATACATGTCCTTTTGGGACTAGGTTATGTCACTCACGATGATATTCTCAAGTTCCATCCATTTGCCTGTAAAATTCATGATTTCTTCCTTTTTAATAGATGAATAATATTCCATTCTGTAGATGTACCACATTTTCTTTTTCTATTCTTCAGTTGAGAAACATCTAGGTTGTTTCCAGTTTCTGGTTATTATGAATAAAGCTACTATGAACATAATCAAGCAAGTATTTTGGGGCTGTTGGAACATCTTTTGAGTATATGCCCAGGAGTAGCATAGCTGTGTCTTGAGGTAAAGAGAATGACCAAGCAATAACTAGCTTAACTACCCATTCCATGGGTAATCCCTAACACTATTAATGATATTCTGTTATGCTTGCAGACAGGAGCATGTTGTCCTCTAAGAGACTCCACCCAGCAGCTGACTCAGACAGATATAGACATCTATAGCCAAACCACACATGGAGCTGGGGGACACTTATGGAAGAATAGGAAGAGGGGTTAAGGGCCCCTAAGGGATAGGAACTCCACAGGAAGACCAACAGTCAACTAACCTGGACCCTTGAGGCTCCCAGTGTCTGGACCACCAAGGAAAGAACAAATATACACTACACCCGGACCTCTCCGCTCATATGTAGCAGAGTACAGCTTGGTCTTCATGTGGGTCCTGAACAACTGGAGCAGTGGTTATCCCAAAAGGTGTTTCCTGTACATGGAATAAGTTTCTTTAGCTGGGCTGCCCTGTCTGTCTCAGTGGGAGAGGAAGCACCTAGCCTTGAAGAGGCTTAAGTGCCAAGGTTGGGGGATACCCAGGGGACTCTGAGGAGGAGTGGAGTGGGGATGGAGGAAGTGGGATGGAGGATTGTGAGAAGGGGCAACTGGGAGGGGGACAGTGAGAGGGATGTAAAGTAAATAAATAAGAAATAAAGTTAAATTTAACAAAAAAGAACACGAATGGCAATAAATGTGATGGAGATGTGGACAAAAGGAAAACCTTGTAGCTGGTGGTAATGGAAACAGAGAAGCCACTGTGGAAATTAGTGTGGAATTTTCTCGATGGGCTAAAATAAACCTGACACATGACCACAGTACACTACTCCTACATATTTACCTGAAAGAGTCCAAGGAAATGTAGCACCAAGAGACTTACACATCAGTGTTTATTAAGGTACTATGGTACTATTCACCAATGCTAAGTAACTGAACCAACCCATCTGTCTAATCTCAGAGGACTAGACAGAGAAAATGTGATCCAGACACACTATAGGAATTTTTTCATCCTCGAAGATGAACCAATTTATATCATTTGCAGTTGAATGAATGCAACTGGAAAGAATAGTATTAAACTTATTAACCTCTCTCAAAAAGCCAAACACCATATTTTCCCTCATTTGTAGTTTCTAGATTTTCATATAGAAATAGAAAGTTATGTTTATATCTGACATGAAAGTAAAAGGAAGTGCTGGGGAGATGTTTCAGTCAGTAACATGTCTCCCATGTAAGCACATGGGCCTAAGTTCTATTCTCAGCACCTACCAAGGTTTTCACTTTTGGTTATTGGATATTTGGAGAATTTTAATCAGTTTGAAAATATTGGGGGGGGGAATATATTTGAGTAACAGTAATATAACGGGATAAAGATAATTCTATCAATATTGCCTGTTTTTGAAAAAGCAGACATTGGTGTTACTAATTTCAGTTGGTCCCTTAGCCAAAATAATCTTTGTCCCATTTGTCCAATATCATCATCAAGATTATGGTTTTCCAGAGCTGTGATGAACTGACTTTTATGAGAAGCTAGAATATTGCTTTGAGACTTAATTTCTTATAAATATAGGAAGAGCATTTTCAAAATGAGCAGAGGAGCATCTTTCCTTATTTATCTGAATGAGGTTGCATTAAAAGTATTTCCCTTTTATAATGAGGCTTTAAAAATGATAATTTACCTAACTTTTTTTTTCATTTTCATGGAAAGCCTTTCATCACTGTTCTGGTTTCTCTCCTAACAAGTGAAAATGGAAATGAATATCCATTAATTAAATTCTCTAATAAGATTCTGTAGCTATTGGCTGCAAACTCTAGGGAAACCATGAGCTCCTAATTACAACTTATCAATTGCAATTAACTCTTCAAACTATTCCTGAGATGTACTTGAGAAAAAGAAAGAGTTATTAATAAAATTTACAACAGATTGAGAGCTCTTTCTGTGGCAATTAGGGGCCACTATCAATGATTGGGGCAAAGCCCAATCCAAATTTGGTAAATCTATCAGATGATTACGTTTATTTTCCAGGATTTGGGCTTTGAGCAATTGCAGTGATATTGGACATAACAGTGGTGACTGCCTTTGTCTATTTTAGGTCGACATTATGAAAGCTGCTGCGAAATGTTTTGCATTTCAAGCCCTGGTTTCAATGGCTTAGAGTAGCCTGGAAGACTGCTGCTAAAATCTAAGAAGCAGGACAAACACAAGTTGAGGAATATGGCACAAATGTCATGTTTAGCATCAAGTGTAAGGGCCAGGAATGGCATGACAGCCTTTTCGGCATGAGTCCATCAAGTGTGACTTCTGTTTCTTGTTGATATGGCCCAGGGGTGTCCCATAGGCCTCCTTCCTTTATGAAACCTGGATGCTTGATTGGAAATCAAACAGGATGCTTGATTGGAAATGTCTTGAGCACCTCATTCCTAGCTTCTTGCCTCTTGCTCATGTGACACTAACATGTATTAGATACATTAAATACATCTTGGTGACCTCAAGCTATGTGGCAAGACATTACACACAAGATTAGAAGACTGAAGGTAAACACAACCACCAGCAAACAGATCCACAGCTTGGGCGGGGCTCAGTGAAACACCAGTCTCTTCTCCACAGAACTGTCTGGCTGGAGATTAGAGGACTTGGTTTCTACTTTCCTTGTGTGACTACGAGATCAGTGTTGGCTATTGCTTCAATAGTGAGACCTAGGGCAATACTTGGGTCAGCAAGATGGTTCAGTAAGTAAAGGTACTAACAGATAAGCATGATGGTATGAATTTGATCCAGAATGCACATGGTAGAAGGAGAAAATTGATTCCCATAAGTTATTCTCTGACCTCCATATGCACACTTGGCAAGCACAAGCATACATTTATACACACTAAATAAACAAGATGGAGTATTAAACTGACTCTTCATGTTATATTATTAAACACATAAATCAATGCATCTCTCAACTGCCATCTTGGAAAATGCTGTTTGCAGTAGACATGATTATCACAATGGCTCAGGACTAGCCAAGGAGCAGGGAAGAGAAACTCTAGCATGCTTAACCCTAAGGAGACATATACACCACATCTTCCCTCCCCAGACTTGGGATTATCACAGAGGACAAAGGCAAAGGTGGATAAAACTACACAGAAACATTATCTTGTGAACACAGCAGGGCAGCTGCATATATGAAGTCATGTATAAAACCTGCACAAGCCCAAGCCAGACAGATGCCTGCACAGAGAGGGAAGCTGGATATACAATCCCATTCTTAGTTGTAGAGCTACTGACAGGGGAGACAATGCAGCCCCTGGTGAGTCAACCGAGCTCCAGGGTAAGACCACACCTCCAAGAATATTTGACCAGCACAAATTGTTCTTGAAAGATTGAATTGGTTTTTTATAAATATGCATTTTCCTTTTCTGTTTTGTTTTGCCTTGAAAGGAAGTCTTGTATAGTTCAAGTTAGCATCAACCTTACAATTCTCCTCCAGCCTCTGAGTGCTGGGATTACAAGAATGGGCCACTATGCTCAACTTACGTTATATTTTAGTGTGGAATAGAGTATAATTATAGTATAAAATATATGCCCAGCCTTGAGGGAAGAGTTATTAAACAGCACTCACATACCCAGACCAGAATATGAAATATGTTCCAGATATTCCCTTTCCTATTCTGATCTCATGCCATCTCTTCTAGAATACTAACCACTGTGGATGCTTTAATTGTTCCCCCATGTCCCCTTTCAGGCTTATCTTGCATATATTACCCAAGACAACAATGATTAACTTGTCTGGTTTGTATATATTCTTCTGTGACCTGCCTATTGGGATCAACATTATGATTAGGAGGTCCATCTATATTATCTGATGTCATTGCAAATTGCTTTTACTTCCATGTGTCACAAATTATTTCTCTATCCTACAGTGTATGATCCTTAGGTTTATGTCAATGTATAGCTATTAGCAGTATTGTGTGCGACAGATTATTCACTTTCTTCAGTGTAAAAGTTCACATGTACTTTTAAGGTAAGAGATATAATGAAATTTCTACCAGTAGTATTAAGTATCTGTTCTATTTTGCTATTTAGAACATTCTATATGTGTACCTACCAGAGTAAATGTTGTCTCCAAATACATCTGCACCATTCTAATCCAGTCCATAACCTGTAAGTAGACTATGTAACTTTTTATTATCTCACATGAATTATTAGGTTATGCTTAGCATGTCCAACTGACAGTTCAAGTTCAAATGATCTTAGTCAATGGAAAGGCAAGGTGACAGCTAAGATTTTCCTTGTAAACACTATTATAGACAGATTACAGATGAGAAATAAGATTTTGAAGTTTTCAAGATTCTGGTGGTAGCATTTTTCTGATCTTGAATGAACCCAGCATCTTAATAATTATTCTGGGATTCATTGAATTTAGTGTTCTCTGAGATAATAGCAACACCATGCTAAAAACATTTTTATCATGATGGTTTACAGGAGTTTCCTCTCCCTCCCCTTTCCCCAACTTCCCTCTTCACTTCCCCTTTCCCCTGGATCCACACTCTCCTTCACATCCTCTCAGAAAAGAGCAGACCTTCCAGGGACATCAACCAAATATAGTGTAAAAATCTACAATAAGATTCTCACATATTCTCACACCAAGGCTGAACAAGGAAACCCAGTAGAAGGAAAAGGGTCCCAAAGGCAGACAAAAAAGTCAGATACAACATCCCCAGTCCCACTGTTAGGAATAGCACTTGCAGAGGACTTGGGTTAGACCCATACAGGCTCCCTGATCTCTGTGAGCCCACTTGAGTCTAAGTCAATAGACTCTGAGGCCTGTGTTCTTGTGATGTCTTTGATCCCTCTGGCTCCTCCTCCTTCCTCCCTGTCCTTCATTATTAGTTATCACCCTTGAAGATTTCATGGAGTTTTTTCATTGCATTAGGTTCCTACCTTGCTCCTTGATTGTTCCCTAATACCAGTCATCCCTCCAAGTATTCTCTTCCTCCATTTCCAAACCTATCCCTTCTGTTCCCATCCCCACCCCCAACCCCAGTCCACCTGTGAAATCTTATTCTATTTCCCCTTCCCAAGAAAATTGCTGTGTTTTCCCACTCCCTGTTAATCCCACGTTGTTATTTGGCCTTTCTGGGTCTGCGTTACCTCACTCAAGATGATTTTTTTTCCTAGTTCCATCTATTTGTCAGCAAATTTCATGATGTCATTTTTTTTTTATTTATTTACTTTACATCCCAGTTGCAGTCCCACCTCCCACTATTCTTCCCCTTCTCCTCCCAGAGGGTGGTGGATCTCTGGGTGTTTGGAGCCATCATAGAACAAGCTAATAACTAGCAGGTATTCTTTCTGAGATGATGGCCTTAAATTAAAATCTACAATGGAACTCCTGTAGGTAAGGCCCAGGAGAAAATCATTTTAGGAAACGTTCCTGCTATTAGAATACTTTTCCAGCCTGGACAGTGGTGTCACACAACTTTAATCCCAGCACTTGGGAGGCAGAGGCAGGCGGATTTCTGAGTTCGAGGCCAGCCTGGTCTACAGAGTGAGTTCCAGGATAGCCAGAGCTATACAGAGAAACCCTGTCTCGAAAAACCAAAAAGAAAAAAGAAAAACTAGAATGCTTTTCCTGTTATTTTTACATATATATAAGAATCACTAGGTATGAGCCCACCCCTTTGAGCGGAAACCTGCAGAGCTATGAAGATGTATTGTCTTATAGTGATGATGTAGACAAGTAGATGACTTAATTCTTAATGATGATCATATAAGAATTCCTAAAATTATATCAGTACTTATTAAGCTCATTTATAGTAGGACTGCTATTAGGTCCTTTTCTGATAGTAAAAACTGCAATGAGAACTCTGCCAGTCTCCCATGCTTCACTAGTTAATTGCTTCCAGATAGTAACCAGGCACTCTATTATTACTCAGAGCACATTCCAAGAGGTTGTAAAACCATTACCAAAGGTCCTAATAAGGGAACTAGTGATATTATAGGTTCTGGAACAGAAGATAAAGCATTGACTGGATTTATCTGTACAAAACTTCACTAATAACTTAGTTATGTTTTTTAATCCTCAATGAACCTGTGGAGCTCAGACAGGTGATGAATGTTAGGCTAGATAACTACTCCTAATGGATATGCATGCAAATATTTTCTGTTGTAAACTCCTTTTTTAATTCAATTTGCGATTTGAATTTATGAACTTTTTACCACATGTGATCATGTATTATGAAAGATGTGTAAATGCTGAGGACAAAGGGAGGAGGGTGAATTTTTCCCTTACCCCCTTTTTCTTATAGATTTTTCATTGGAAACTTTTTACCAATTAGAAATAAACACTAAAATCATTTTTCAAAGTGTCCCTTTTTCTTCCTGTGACTTTGACTAGCAGGCTGAAAGTTAGAGCCCTGCAATTCCTGCTGAGATAAAACAAAGGCTATATTGCTTAATCCCTTGCTGTTTGGGGATGAAGTGCTAAGTGCCCAAGTCTTGCAATTTCTGTCCTTGGAGGAACACAGAAGGCAAGTCAGCTACAGTAGCAAACTCAATTAGACTTAGATAAGTAAACTATTAATTATTATACAGCAACTCTAAATATCTCAAAATACCAGAGTCTTACCCCCATATCTTGTAAGACGAAAGTCTTACCCTCTGCTGATGCTCTTCAGCTTCCACTGCATCAAGGAGAACTGACAAGCAGCCAAGCTAAAAGAACAATCCCACATACAGGCAACAGCTTTTGGGAAAGCCCCTGCTTCAGTTCAGAACCAACATAAAGACCAAGCTGCACATCTGCTACATATGTGTGGGGAACCTAGTCAAGTTCATGTATGTTCTTTGGTTGGTAGATCAGACTCTGAGAGCCCTAAGGGTCCAGGTTGGAGTTCCTATCCTCTTTGGGTTGCTCAATCCTTCCTCCAACTCTGCCATAAGCTCCCCCATAGCTTCATCCATGTTTGACTGTGAGTCTCTGCATCTATCTGAGTTATCTGCTGGGTGAGCCTCTCAGAGGACAGCCTTAATAGATTCTTGTCTGAAAGCATAATAAAGTATCAATGATAGCGTCAGGGATTGGTGCTTGCCCATTGGTGTTTGCTTGACTCTTCCCTCAGTCTCTATTCCATCCCCCATGCCTGCTTTTCTTATAGACAGGATAAATAATGGGTTGAAAGTTGTGTAGGTGAGCTGGTGTCCCTATCACTCCACTAGGGTTGCTGCCTGGCTACAGGTGGAGGCCTCGTCAGGTTCTATATTCCCAGTGCTGTGAGTCACAACTAAGGTTACCCCAAAGATGGACTTCATCGACAACAGAAACACCAAAAAGCCTACTCACTCATGGAAACTGAACAACTCTCTACTCAATGATCTTTGGGTCATGGAAGAAATAAAGAAAGAAATTAAAGACTTTCTAGAATTCAATGAAATGAAGGCACAACATACCCAAATTTATGGTACACAATGAAAGCAGTGCTAAAAGGAAAGTTAATAACACTAAGTGCCTTCATAAACAAAGTTCTCATATCAGCAATTTAAAAGTATACCTGAAAGCTCTACAAAAAGAAGAAGAAGAAGAAGAAGAAGAAGAAGGAGGAGGAGGAGGAGGAGGAGGAGGAGGAGGAGGAGGAGGAGGAGGAGGAGGAGGAGGAGGAGGAGGAGAAGAAGAAGAAGAAGAAGAAGAAGAAGAAGAAGAAGAAGAAGAAGAAGAAGAAGAAGAAGAAGAAGAAAATAGTAGAGGAGGAGTAGAAGGCAGAAAATAATATAATAATACAAAGGCTGAAATCCATCAGTTAGAAACAAAGAATCAACATAAAGAATCAATACAAAGAATCAATGAAACCAAGAGATGTCAACTTTTTTAACTGAATAATGCTCCATTGTGTAAATGTACCACATTTTCTTATCTATTCTTTTGTTGAGAGACATATAGGTTGTTTTCAGTTTCTGGCTACTGCTATGAACATAGTTGAGCAAATGTCCTTGTGGCATCCTTTGGGTATATGGCCAGGAGTAGTATAGCAGGGTCTTGAGGTAGATCACTTTCTAATTTTCTGAGAAACTGCCATACTGATTTAAAGGATGTGGATTTTTTTTTTTTTTTTGCATGAAGCCATTTGGTACATTTCCATTCAGACAACATAGACGTTTAACTAAAAATTTTTCAGTTTGACTATTGCTCCAAGGAAACTCTCTTATAATAGAGAAATTTTCATTTAATTCTATCAGTTTTGATTGACAAATTATTCTTAATGTTATGAAAAGCTATGTAAAGTACAAAAAATTAGATCTCTTCTAAAACATAAAATATTCTTTTCACATGTTTACATATGAAACAGAAAACCCAAGATCTTTTGAAACATGTACTAAGTTTATATTTTTAATCATTTTTCAGGTACACAATCTAACAATTGAAAATTACCTCTTCACACTCAGAAGGCAGAGTTAATTCCTAACACCACAATGATTTGTCTCCTCCTGGTGTGATATTTGTAGAGAACTAAAATAGCTCAACAGCACAAACCCTCTGACTTTGGGGGTTTCAAAAGTAAAGGTTAAAACTACATTCTGGATACACACAAATTAGCACAGTGCTCCATTACTGCCTAGCTCCTGCAGCAAACCAGGAGCAGTTCTCAGTAAGATAAACAGTCAAGAATACAAATTCATAATTTGAAGGAGAAAATGGGAAACTACATTTGGTTTTCTTAAGTCACAGAAGCCCAGAGTTCCCTGATGCAACATCACAAATGCACAACTCGGTAAAGATGGGGCTGTGGATGCCCAAAGGATTTAAAATTAGATTCATCTAAGATGAAAATGTTTTAAGGTCTGTGTCATATGGATATAGATGATGCCATGCTGTCTGTTTACAAGGTATAAAGAAAACTGTATAAAACAGACAGGTAAGAATTCAATACACATTTATGTGACTTGTTCTTGGAGTATCCACTGTAGAGCTAAACCAGAGAAAAAGAACTCAAAGCTATTCTGAAAAGGTTTGATCTTTGTTGCAAGTGAATATATGCACCTCAGAAAGACCCAGATAGAGCTTACTAATTAGCCATGCAGATACATCAGCTAAAGGCTAGTAGACAATGGCGTGTAGAGCTGTAAAACTCCTAAGAGGAGACTTCAGGAGTTGGGGCTTAGAGAAGACTTTTAGACCCAATGCAAGCAGGGTATTCTACAAGAGAGAGTCTCTACAAATTGAATATCAAAATGTTAGAAATTTGCTTCGTGAGAACTCTGTTCAGAGGATGAAAGGACAAGGGTGGGAGGTGACTGAGCTGGTAAAGTGCTTGCCACAGAAACATGGAAGCACACCCCTGAAATTCCAGTCTGGAGAGGTAAAGAAAGGTGCATCCCTGCAGCTTGTTGGCCCATCCGTCTAGCCAAATCTACAAGCTCCAGTTAAAGAAGAGTCCTTGTGTCAGATGCTAAGGTGGAGAGTGAGTGACAAAGATACCCAGTATTGACCTGCTGTCTGCACACATCTGAAAAGATAGTCTCCTTCTCCCCTCCCTTCCTCCCCTCCCCTCTACCTATCTACCTACCTGCCTACCTACCTACACACACACACACACACACACACACACACACACACACACACACACCAAACAAAAGAGGATGGAAGAACATAGGAAGCTATAGCCTGGGAAAGATTAACTTCAAGTCATACTTAACAATCAGTTTGTGTATAGACAGATGGGTACCATTGCTACCCATAAGGAAATTCAAACTAAGATGCTACTATGCTATGACTGTAAGACTGTCAGGGTAACTAAAGTCAATTAGTAAGGACATCAAATGCTAGTAATTATGTTGAAGAAATGAAGCTGTGGTGCATTTAGTGATGGAAGTGTAAAGTAGTGCAGCCATTAGGAAGATAGTTTGATAGTTTCCTAAAAACCAGTGATATATTTATCATACAACCCAGCAGTCATCCTCCTGGACATTTAGCATGGGGCAGGGGTAGGGGGAAGTTCATGGTTAGATCTCTTCCATTGTTGCTGTCTACCTTATGTTTTGAGAAATAGTCTCTGACTGAACACAAAGCTTACCAGTTCAGTGAGACCAGCTAGTCAGCAAGCTCTAGGGATAAATATTCCTGGCGCTGGGGTTATAGGTGTGTGCATTCATGCCCTGCTTTTTTTAATGTGTGCTGGAGTTAGGAACTTGGGTCTTCCTGTTTATGCTGCAAGCACTTTACTAATAACTGCGTTATCTTTCCAACCTGCAAATTCCTGTTTCTATCAAGCAAAGTTCCCGTTTTCTCTGCCCTAGTCAGCTAATGATATGTCTTAGTTAGGGTTTCTATTGCTGTAATAAAATATCATGACTCCCAGCACCTCAGAGAGAAAAGTGTTTATTTTATCTCATAGTTGTAGTCCATCATGAAGGGAAGCCAGCAAGGGAACTCAGGACAAGAACCTGGAGGCAGAAACTGAAGCAGAAACCATGGAGGCATGCTGTGCACTGGCTTCTTTCTCATGGTATGCTCTATCTGCTTCCTTATACAACCCAGGGCCACCTGCCCAGGGATGACATCAACTATCGAAGGCTGAGCTTTCCCATGTCAATCATTAATCAAGAAAATTACCTACAGAGTTGCTTATATGCAGTCTGGAATGGGGTCATTTTCTCAGTTAAAATTGTTTCTTTCTGGGTATGTCTAGGTTTGTGTTGAGTTGACAAAATCTAATGAGGACATGAGCAAATGAGTTTATATCCTATCCTCTCGGGAGTAATCGGTTTTACCTCATTATGTTAACTGCTGTGGTAGATGTCACACTTCTTAATCATCACAAAAGACATGAAGTATCTTCTAGCCCTTGTGAACTATCTAAATAAATTGAGAGACCGTCAAGATGGCTCAGCAGTTAAGGGCACTTGTGACACAAACACGAAAATTGAATTTGATCCCCAAATCTCACAGGGAAAAGAAAGAATAAATTCCTTAATGTTGTCCTCTGAGCTCCACACATGTGCTATGGGACATAGGCCCATTCCTCACACATGCACACCATAAATGCACATAATAATAATAATAATAATAATAATAATAATAATAATAATAATAATAATTTTAAAGTTCAAATTAAGACTTACATAATTCTAGATACTAGGCTAAACCCATGACTGAAGGATAGCAGGGAGCAAAAGCCAAGAATATCCAAGCACAGTGGTTAGGGGAAAGCCAGATTACCTAAAGTTAAGTGAAGCCAAGAGTCCAGACATAAACCAAAACAAAGAAGGATATGACAAAGGACATTTGGTGAAGACCCAGCCTGGAGG
>JADRCD010141466.1:0-18223 GCA_019843815.1 Montemys delectorum | reverse complement strand
TTCTATATGGCTGTTGATCACTAGAGGAAGTCAGGACTGGAACTCAAGCAGGTCAGGAAGCAGGAGCTGACACAGAGGCCATGGAGGCATGTTCCTTACTGGCTTGCTTCCCCTGGCTTGCTCAGCCTGCTTTCTTATAGAACCCAAGACTTCCAGCCCAGGGATGGCACCACCCACAAGGGGCCCTCCCTCCTTGGTCACTAATTGAGAAAATGCCCCACAGCTGGATCTCATGGAGGCATTTCCCCAACTGAAGCACCCTTCTCTGTGATAGCTCCAGCCTGTGTCAAGTTGACACAACAAAACCAGCCAGTACACATCCCAAGACCTCACACTATTACAGAGGTTATGGAGTGCTCAAAAAGGGACCTATCATGACTGTCCTATGAAATACTCAACAAGTAGCTGAAAAAGTCAGATGCAGATATTTGCACCCAACCAATGGACAGAAGCAGCTGAACCTGTTGTTGAATTAGGGAAGGCTGAGAGAAGCTGAGGAGAAGGGCGACTCTGTAGGAGGACCAGCAGTCTCAATTAATCTGGACCCCTGAGATCTCTCAAACACTGGACCATCAAACAGGCAGCATACACCAGCTGATATGAAGCCACCAACACACATACAGCAGAGGACTTCTGGGTCTGTGTTCATTACAAGATGACCCACCGAACCCTCAAGTGACTGTAGGTCCCAGGCAGTTTTGAGGTCAGGTGGGGTGAGAGGGTGAGGACATCCACATGGAGACAGGGGATGGAGAGAAGGTATGGGATGTGGAACAGTTGGAGGGTGGATGGTAGGGGCAGAATATGGAGTGTAAAAAATTAATTAACTAATTAATTAATTTAAAAAAATAACTCACTTCTTTAAAATTTTAGCTGAAGCAAAGTAATGGCTTAAAATGTATTGCAATAGGATTCTATACATGCATATAATGTAAAATGAGAACATTGAGATAATTAGCAAGAGTGTCATTTAAATGATTTAGCTTCAGAAAATTGTAATAGTTAATTTGGCTGCTGTTCTGTCTTATGTCTGTGTCTAGTCACTTTTGTATTTCAATGAAGCAACACTGTAACCAAAATAACTTAACTTGGTACTTGCTTACAGTTTTACAGGGTAAGACCGTGAACATTGTTGAAAAAATAGCAGTAGGCAGTCTGGCGAGCATGGCACTTGAGAAGTGGCTAAAGCTTGCTTATTTTCATTATTTTTTATTAGATGTTTTCTTTATTTACATTGCAAGTTTTATCCCCTCTGAAAATCCTCCTATCCCACCCCCCTTCTCCCTGCTCATTAACTCACTCGCTCCCACTTCCCTGTCCTGACATTCTCCTACACTGGGGCACCAAGCCATCATGAGACCGAGGGCCTCTCCTCTCATTTGATGTCCCTCTGGTACATATGCAGTTGGAGCCATGGTCCCTCCATGTGTATACTTTGGTTGGTGAGTTATACCCTGGGAGCTCTGAGGGTACTGGTTGGTTCATATTGTTCTTCCTCCTATGGGGCTGCAAACCCTTTCAGCTCTGTGGGTTCTTTCTCTAGCTCGTCCATTGGGGATTTTGTGCTCTGTCTAATGGACAGCTATGAGCATTCATTTCTGTATTAGCAAGCTTGGGGCATTGAGGAGAGGGTCTCCAAGTGATGTTTGCTTTTCAAATATACAAGCTCAACCCCAGTCACACAACTCCTCCAACACTGCCTTCACAACACACCTCACAACCTTCCCAAATAGTTCCACCAACTTCAGGACAATCAATCTATTGTATGAGCTGATGGGGCCATCCTCATTCAAATCAGCAGAGTCTATTATTACTCTACCCTAGAGGTGAAGGCAGCATAGTTGCCATGATTGTCAGAGTCCCAGAGTGACATTCTTTTTCAAAACAAAATTGTAAATTAGCATAAAACTTAGTAAGAAGAGGAAAAGCTGGGCAGTGGTGGCACACACCTTTAATCCCAGCACTTGGGAGGCAGAGGCAGGTGGATTTCTGAGTTTGAGGCCAGCCTGGTCTGCAGAGTGAGTTCCAGGACAGCTAGGTCTACACAGAGAAACCTTGTCTCAAAAATAAATAAATAAAAACAAGAAACAAAAAAAAAAAGGAGAGGAAAAATATTTTAAAACATAGTATGACTTGAGACTTTGAGAGTAGGAGCCATGCCACTGATAAATTCAGTGCTGTTGATGTTTAAGAAACCCTGTGCTAAAGATTTACATTGATTTAAAATATTCTACTAGGAGACTTGGTTTTTATCTGATTGTTAGGAGATTCAATATACTAGAAATAAGAACTCATTGATTTCATTGATAATAAAAAAAATTAAAATGAATGATCAAGGAATCCAGCAGTTGACACTGGACATATAATCTTCCACTAAGAAAAAACAAGTTTGTAGTGTTTACAGTATTATACAGGGTCTCTCATTATTCATGATGAGTCCATTCAAAATTTCATGATTATTTTATCATAACATGGATTAAGAAAAATCTTACATCTCCAGAAAATATACCTTCACATTCTGTATGTTCTGGTCAAAATTGGTAAGCACTATCTCCTCTTTACCCATAATAATTCTTGCAAAATTTTATATTTGCAATGTATACCTACTCCTCAAATTGATAATTTTCTGGAGACTACCAATATATGATAAAAAGAAGCTTCTATGAGGCTAACTTCTTCAATGGTCTACTCCAAGTTCAAAAGCTGAATTCAACCTTTATTGACTCTTTTCTGTAAGGCTGTAAGTCAGCTTGTCCCCATGATATTCATTATTTAATATGGTATTTAATTAAGAGAACTACATTTGATAACAATTAAGGATTCAGCTGTGTTCCTAATAGGTTTTGTCACTGAATTTCATAAACAGGAGGGAGAGCATGTGATTCTGCGGAGAACAGTATCAGTATATTTCTATACCTATAAAATACATTGTAGATAAATTCCAAAATCTAGAAATAACTATGCATACTGTCTTAGTTAGGGGTTTTCTAGAGTCACAGAACTTAGTCTCTATGTAGTAAAGGGATTTATTGATGACTTACAGTTTGTAGTCCAACTCCCAACAATCAACTCCCAACAACAGTCACGGCAGCAGCTGTGAATGGAAGTCCAAGGATCCAACAATTGCTCAGTCCCACAAGGCAAGCAGACGAAGCAGAGAGAGCCTTCTTTCTTCCAATGTCCTTATATACGTCTCCAGCAAAAAGTGTGGCCCAGGTTAAAGGTGTGTGCCACCACACCTTTAACCCTGGGTGACCTTGAACTCATAGAGCTTTCTATATTAATCCTGTGGGATTCGTAGCCACTATTCCTCAAGGTCTCTATGCCAAGTTTCAGGTCAGAAACTTGTATTTCTCAGCCTCCAGATTAGGGCCACAGGTGAGCCTTCTAATTCTGGATTATAATTCATTTCAGACGTAGTCAAGTTGACAACCAAGAATAGCCACTACACATACATATTTTCTTCATTTCACAACTTTGTATTTACTTTAGTAAATAATTTAAACAAAATTATGTTTACTGATAAGCTCACTCATCTTTTTGGATATGACATTGTATGTGTTTCTAAGTGTGTGTCTGTGTTTCTGTGTGTGTGTGTGTGTGTGTGTGTGTGTGTGTGTGTGTAATGCAATGTACTGTGGAAGTCAGAAGTCAGAGGACAACTTGAGTGAGTCTGTTCTTTCTTCTACCATGTAGATCTTAGGAATCAAACTCCGGTCTTTAGATTTGCTAGCAAACTCCTTCACCTACTTAGCAGAGTCATCAGCCACCAACAGATATTTTCTCTTTTTTTTCCACAGCATAATATTTTTATTAATTTATTGGGAATTTCATATACTGAACCCTGATCATATCCACATCCCATTCCGGGCAGGTCTGCTTTCACAATTTTGTCCCCTTCACCACACCCCGAAGAAATAAAAAACAAAACAATTAAAAAAGATAAAAAGTACTCCAGGTCCAATTTGTGCTGTCCTTAAATTCATTGTTGCATGGTCAAACTCCCAGTGTCCAAGCCCTTAAATACAGCTAAGTTAAGGAGTGGTATAGCTGGGTCTTCAGGTAGAACTATTTCTAATTTACTTAGGAAGTGCCAGATTGATTTCCTAAGTGCTTTGCAATCCCACCAGCAATGAAGGAGAGTTTCTCTTTCTCCGAATCCTCGCCAGCAGATGCTGTCATTTGAGTTTTTGATCTTAGTCATTCTGATTGGTATCAGGTGGCATCTCAAGATCGTTTTGATTTGCATTTCCCTGATGACTAAGGATGTTGAACATTTCTTTTCTTTAAATGCTTCTCGGCTATTCAAGATTTCTCTGTTGAGAAATCTCTGCTTAGTTCTCTACCACATTTTTAATTGGGTTGTTTGTTTGTTTGTTTGTTCGTTTTTGTAGTCTACCTCCTTGATTTCTTTATCTACCTTGGATATGAGCCCTCTACCAGATGCGGGGTTACTGAAGAAACTTTTCCCAATCTATAGATTACCTTTTTGTCATATTGATAATATCCTTTTCCTTACAGAATTGTTTCAGTTTCATGACGTCCCATTTGTCAATTGTTGATCATCTGTTCAGGAAACTTTCCCCTGTGCCAATACATTCAAGGTTCTTTCCCTCTTTCTCTTCTATTAGATTCAGTGTATCTAGTTGTGTATTGTGATCCTTGATCCACTTGGACTTGAGCTTTGTACAAGGTGATGAATATGGATTGATGCCCTATCATACCACAAGAACAAGTTCTCCACCATGTTCATAGCAGCCTTTTTTGTAATACCCAGAATCTGGAAACAACCCAGATGTCCCTCATCTGAAGATGGAGACAGAAAATGTGATTCATTTATACAATGGCTTACAGTTCAGTTATTAAAAGTAAGGACATCATAAACTTTGCAGAGAAGTGGATGGACTAGAAAATTTCATCCTGAGCAAGGCAATCTAGACCCAGAAAGACATGCATGGTATGTTCTCACTGATAAGTGGATATGAGCCAAAAAGTACAGAATACCAATAATACAATTCAGAGCCAGTATGAAGTATAACAAGGAGGGCCCAATTGAAGATGAGTCAATCCCACTTAGAAGGGGGAACAAAATAATCTTGGGGGCAGAGACTGAAGGAAAGGCCATTCAAATTGGGGTCTATCCTATGGATAGGCACTGAACTCCAACACTATTATTTATGGTATGCTGTGCTTGCAGACAGGAGCCTTATATGGCTGTCCTCTGAGAGGCTCTACCAGCAGCTGACTGAGACAGATGCAGATACTTACAGCCATCTATTGGACTTTGATCAGGGATCCCTATGGAAGAGTTAGGGGAAGGATTGAAAGAGCTGAAAGACTGGCAACTCTATAGGAAGAACAATAGTATCAACTAGCCTGCACCCCTCAGAGCTCCCAGAGACTAAGCCACTAACCAAAGAGCATACATGGGCTGGTCATGCATAGGTTGGTCCACGACCCCTGGCACATATGGAGCAGAGGACTGCCTTGCTTAGCCTCAATGGGAGAGGATGGGTCTAATACTGCAGAGCCTTGATGCCCCAGGGAAAAGGGTATGCTGGATGGAGTGGTGAGGTACAGGGGCTGCCTGAGGGGTGTGAGTAAGTGGGTGGCAGAGCACTCTCTCAGAGACAAAGAGGAAAGAGCTTGTGTGAAGAACTCTGGGAGGAGAGACAAAGAACAGGGACATTTGGAATGTAAACAAATAAAATAATTTAATTTTAAAAAGGTTTAAAAAAATATATAGCTGAGTCCAATGAGTCCACGTGCCACCTAGTCCCCACCAAAGGAAGCCATCAATTTGGAAGAGTTACACTTCAGCATCTTTATCTCAATTTTAAGGACTCTCACCAATAGCCTCATGCCTAGATTGTTTCTTTTATTTTGAGGGGAAATTTGTCACAGAAGCTTTTATTGTCTCTCATTCTCAATTCTTAGTATGCAGACCCTTTGTAGGTACCAATAACTGTTCTAACTTTGTGATTGCAGTGATTGTGTCTGCCCAGAAGATGACATTAAAACCCCTTTATCCTGGTTCCTACATTCTTTCTATACCCTCTTCCACAATGTTCCTTGTGCCATGGAGGGTACAGTATAAATGTCCTACTTAGGGCTGGAACCTCAGAGGTCTCTTATTCTCAACCAAACTTCTATTAATTTTCAAACACTGTTTATAAGCTGAAGATATTATTCACAAGCAAAGGTTAAATATTTTCAGGACATAAACCTATCGATGGACTTTAATGACTAAAATACCTCAAAGTGCAATCATTTTCTGAAAATTAGCTATCATAGTAATAAATATAGAAAAACAATTCAATATTATTAAGTTTACATGAGATAAGTATACCTCTGCCAGGTCATCTATTATGAGGATATGTCAATAATTTTAAGCAATGGTAAGTATACAAAAGAACTGGAATTAATTCATAACTCCTGTTAATGAAAATTGTACAAACTCCAAATGTGTAAATATTGCTTTGTTGGTAGATTATTCACCTAGCATGCATCAAGCCATGAGATCGATCCCTAGGGCCTCATAAATTGTGCATTTGGGTACATGCCATGCCAGTAACTCAAACACTGAGTACCAGGGAGTCGGAGAAGCATAAGATGGATTTCAAGGTCATCTTTAGCTAAGTAGCATGTTTGAAGCCAGCTTGCAATACAAAACAAAAAACGAAAAACAAACAAACAAACAAAACAAAAAAGAACAAAAAAAACTCCATGTTAGAAATAAAATAAATACAGCCAGGAGGCTCAGGCTACAGAAGTGGCAGTGTAGCTGGGTCAGGATCATTTCTACCTCAGTCTACAACTAGGAGGGACAGTGGATCCACAACCCTCTGCACACCTTTTCCTCAAACAGAGAGTTTCTCTCCAGGGAGGGCTCTGACCCCAGGCCTCAGGTAAGATGATCATTTTCTCTCCTGTGACTTTCTACAGCAGGACCAGCCAGGAGGCTCAGGTAGCAGAAGCGGCAGGGTAGCAGGGTTCCTACCTCTGTCTACACCAAGGAGGGAAGTCAGATACAGAACCCTCTGCACACTTTTCCTCCAGGTGTGCTTCTCTCCAGGGAGTGCTCTGACACCGGGTCTCAGGTGGGATCAGCTGGGGGTGGGGGGCACAAGCCACAGAAGCTGCAGCCTTCATTCATACATCTGCACCCAGGAGGGACAGCTGATCCATAGCCCTCTGCACACATGTCCTACCAGGGTCTCAGGTGCAGAAGACACCATAGAAAACATTGACATAACAATCAAAGAAAACACAAAATGAAAAAAGCCCCTAAGTCAAAACATCCAGGAAATCCAGGACACAATGAAAATACCAAACCAAAGGATAATAGGTATAGAAGAGAGTGAAGACTTCCAACTTAAAGGACCAGTAAATATGTTCAACAAAATTATAGAAGAAAACTTTCCTAACTTATACAAGAAGCCTACAGAACTCCAAATGTTTTAGACCAGAAAAGAAATTCCTCCCATCACATAATAGCCAAAACACCAAATGCAAAAAGCAAAGAAAGAATGTTAAAAGCAATGAGGGGAAAAGGTCAAATTACATATAAAGGCAGACCTATCAGAATTACACCAGACTTCTCCCCAGAGACTATGAAAGCCAGAAGGTCCTGGGCTGATGTCATACAGACCCTACAAGAACACAAATGCCAGCCCAAGTTACTATAGTCAGCAAAACTCTCAATTACTGTAGATTGAGAAACCAAGATATTCCATGACAAAATGAAATTTACACAATATATTTCCATAAATCCAGCCCTTCAAAAGGTAATAAATGGAAAACTCCAACACAAGGAGGGAAACTGCATCCTAGAAACAGCAAGAAAATAATCGTCCAACAAAACTAAAAGAAGATAGCCAGATGAACAGAATTCCAACTTTAACAACAAAAATAAGAGGAAGTAACAATTACTTTTCCTTAATATCTATTAATATCAATGGACTTAATTCTCCAATACAAAGACATAGGCTATCAGACTGGCTATGTTAAAAGGAACCAACATTTTGTTGCATTCAGAAAACCCACCTCAGTGACAAAGGTAGACACTACCTCAGAATAAAAGACTGGAAAACAATTTTCTAAACAAATGGTTCCAAGAAAAAAACTGGAGTAGCCATTCTAATATCAAATAAAATTGACTTTCAACATAAAGTGATCAAAAAAGATAAGGAGGGACACTTCATACTCATCAAAGTTAAAATTTATCAACTTGAACTCTCAATCCTGACTCTCTATGTTCCAAATGCAAAGACATCTACATTCATAAAAGAAACTTTACTAAAACTCAAAACACACATAACACCACACACAATAATAGTGGGAGAATTCAACATCCCAATCTTTCTAATGGACAGATTATGGAAACAAAAACTAAACAAAGACACAGTGAGACTAACAGAAGGTATGAAACCAATAGATTTAACAGATATCTATAGAACTTTTCACCCTAAAACAAAAGGATATACCTTCTTCTCAGCACCTCATGGTACCTTCTCCAAAATTGACCATATAAGTGGTCACAAATCAGGCCTCAACAGATACAAGAAGATTGAAATAATCCCTTGCATCCTATCAGATCACCATGGACTAAGGCTGCTCCTCAATAACAACATAAACAACAGAAAGCCCACATACACATGGAATCATAACAACACTCTACTCAGTGATAACTTGGTCAAGGAAGAAATAAAGAAAGAAATTAAAGACTTTCTAGAGTTTAATTAAAATGAAGCCACAATATATCCATACTTACAGGACACAATGAAAGCAGTGCTAAGAGGAAAACTCATAGCTCTAAGTGCTTGGAAAAAGAAACAGGAGAGAACATTACACCAGCTATTTGACAGCACATCTGAAAGCTCTAGAACAAAAAGAAGCAAAACAAACATGGGGCTGAAATCAACCAAATGGAAACAAAATAACTATACAAAGAATCAACCAAACCAGGAATTGGTTCTTTGAGAAAAACAAGATAGATAAATCCTTAGCCAGACTAACTAGAGGGCACAGAGAAAGTATCCTAATTAACAAGATGAGAAATGAAAATGGAGACATAACAACAGAATCTGAAGAAATCCAAAAAAGCGTGAGATCCTGCTACAAAAGCTGGAAAACAAAACTGGAAAACCCAGATGAAATGGACAATCTTCTAAACAGACACCAGGTATAAAACTTAAATCAAGATCAGATAAATTATTTAAACAGTCTGTATGCGCTAATGAAATAGAAACAATTATTAATAGTCTCCCAACCAAAAAAAAGCCCAGGAACAGAAGGGTTTAGTGGAGTTTTACCAGACCTTCAAAGAAGACCTAATACCAATACTCCTCAAACTATTCCACAAAATAGAAACAGAAGGTATTCTACCCAATTCATTCTATGAATCTACAATTACCTTAATACCTAAACCACACCAAGACCTACAAAGAGAGAAAACTTCAGACCAATTTCCATATGAATATTGATGCAAAATATACTTAATAAAATTCTTTTTTTATTAGATATTTTCTTTATTTACATGTAAATTTTCCCTTTCCCAGGTTCCTCTCCAAAAAACAAACAAACAAACAAAAACAACAAGAACAAACTCCTTTTGCCTCCCCCCTCCCCATGCCTGCCACCCCACCCTCTCCCACTTATTGGCCCTGGCATTCCCCTACACTGGGGCACAGAACCTTCACAAGGCCGAGGTCCTTTCCTCCTACTGATGATCAAATTTGCAGTCCTCTACTATACACATGCTGCCAGAACATTCAGTCCCACCCTGTATAGTCCTTGATTGGTGGTTGGGTCCCTGGGAGCTCTGAGGGTACTAGTTAGTAATTGTTGTTTGTCCTAAGGGGCTGCAAACCCTTCAGCTCTATAGAACCTTTCTCTAACTCCTTCAAACCGAATCAAAGAACACATCCAAACGATCATCCATCATGATCAAGTAGGCTTTATCCCAGGGATGCAGGGATGGTTCAATATATGGAAATCCATCAATGTAATTCACTACATAAACAAACTCAAAGAAAAAAACCATATGATCATCTCATTAGATGCTAAGAAAGCATTTGACAAAATCTAATATCCCTTTATGATAAAAGCCTGGGAAAGATCAGGAATTGAAGGCTCATACCTAAACATTGTAAAAGCAATATACAATAAACCAGTAGCCAACATCAAACTAAATGGAGAGAAACTTGAAGCAATCCCACTAAAATCAGGGACTAGGCAGGGCTGCCTAATATCTTCCTACCTATTCAATATTGTACTTGAAATCCTAGCCAGAGCAATTAGACAACAAAAGGAAATCAAAGGGATACAAACTGGAAAGGAAGAAGTCAAATTATCACTATTTGCTGATGATATGATAGTATAATTAAGTGACCCCAAAAAATTCCACCAGAGAACTTTAAACCTGATAAACAACTTCAGCAAAGTAGCTGGATATAGAATTAACTCAAGCAAATCAGTGGCCTTCCTGTACTCAAAGGATAAATGGGCTGAGGAAGAAATTAGGGAAACAACACCCTTCACAATAGTCACAAATAATATAAAATACCTTGGTGTGACTCCAACTAAGCAAGTAAAAGATCTGTTTGACAAGAACTTCAAGTCTCTGAAGAAGGAAATTGAAGAAGATCTCAGAAGATGGAACGATCTCCCATGCTCATGGATTGGAAGGATTAATATAGTAAAAAATGGCCATCTTGCCAAAAGTAATCTACAAATTCAATACAATCCCTATCAAAATTCCAACTCAATTCTTCACAGACTTGTAAAGAACAATTTGCAAATTCATCTGGAATAAAAAAAAACCTAGGATAGCAAAACTATTCTCAATTATAAAAGAACCTCAGGTGTAATTACCATCCTAGACCTTAAACTGTGCTACAGAGCAATCCTGGTAAAAACTGCATGGTATTGGTACAGTGACAGACAGGTGGATCAATGGAAGAGAATTGAAGACCCAAAAATGAAACCACACCCCTATGGTCACTTGGTGTTTGACAAAGGAGCTAAAACCATCCAGTGGAAAAAAGACAGCATTTTCAACAAATGGTGTTGACTCAACTGGTGGTTAGCATGTAGAAGAATACAAATCAATCCATTCCTATCTCCTTGTACACATCTCAAGTCCAAGTGGATCAAGGAGCTCCACATAAAACCAGATACATTGAAACTAATAGAAAAGAAAGTGGGGAAGAGCCTGGAGCACATGGGCACAGAGGAAAATTTCCTGAACAGAACACCAATAGCTCATGCTCTAAGGGCTAATGGGACAAATGGGACGTCATAAAACTACAAAGCTTCTGTAAGGCAAAGAACACTAATAGGACAGTTAATTTTGTTAATAGGACAAAACGGCAACCAACAGATTGGGAAAAGATCTTTACTAATCCTGTATCTGATAGAGGGCTAATATCCAATATATACAAAGAACTCAGGAAGTTAGACTCCAGAGAATCAAATAACCCTATTAAAAATGG
This sequence comes from Montemys delectorum, assembly GCA_019843815.1. NCBI lineage: Eukaryota > Metazoa > Chordata > Mammalia > Rodentia > Muridae > Montemys > Montemys delectorum. The sequence continues at coordinate 6,728 of JADRCD010141466.1, read as the reverse complement.
GGTACAGAACTAAACAAAGAATTCTCAACTGATGAATATGGAATGGCTGAGAAGCACATAAAGAAATGTTCAACATCCTTAGTCAACAAGGAAATGCAAATAAAAACAACCCTGAGATTCCACCTCACACTATTCAAAATGACTAAGACCAAAAACTCAGGTGACAGCAGATGCTGGTGAGGTGGTAGAGAAAGAGGAACACTCCTTCATTGTTGCTGGAATTGCAAGCTGGTACAACCACTCTGGAAATCAGTACGGCGGTTCCTCAGGAAATTGGGCATAGTACAACCAGAGGACCCAGCTATACTACTCCTAGGCATATATCCAGAATAGACTCCAACATGTAGTAAGGACACATGCTCCACATGCTATATTTATAGCAGCTTTACTTATAATAGCCAGAAACTGGAAACAACCCAAATGTCCCTCAACAGAGGAATGGATACAGAAAGTGTGGTACATCTACACAATGGAGTACTACTCAGCTATTAAAAATAATGAATTTATTAAATACTTATGGAAATGGGTGGATCTGGAGAATATCATCCTGAGTGAGGTAACTCAATCACAAAAGAACACACATGGTATGCATTCTCTGATAAGTGGATATTAGCTCAAAAGATCAGAATACACAAAGTATAAACCACAAACCATAAGATACTCAAGAAGAAGGAAGACCAAAGTGTGGATTCTTTGCTCCTTCTTAAAAGGGGGAGGGAGCAAAATACCCATTTAAGGAGTTGCAGGGACAAAGTATGGAGCAAAGACTGAAAGAAGGACAATCCAGAGACTTTTCCACCTGGAAATACTTTCCATATTCAATCATCAAACCCAGACAGTATTGTGGATGTCAGCAAGTGCTGGCTGATAGGAGCCTGATATAGCTGTCTCCTGTGAGGCTCTGACAGTGCCTGACTAATACAGAAGTAGAGACTCACAACCATCCATTGGACGGAGCACAGGGTTCCCAATGAAGGAGCTAGAGAAAGGACCCAAGGAGCTGAAGGATTTGCAGCCCCTTAGGATGAACAACAATATGAACTCACTAGTAACCTCAGAGCTCCCAGAGCCTAAACCACCAACCAAAGAACACACATGGTAGGACTCATGGCTCCAGCAGCATATGTATAGCAGAGGATAATCTAATCAGTCATCAATGGGAGAAGAATCCCTTGGTCCTGTGAAGGTTTAGGGGAATGCCAGGGACACAAGAGGGGGAGGGTGGGTTTGTGAGCAGAGGGAGCGGGGAGGAAACAGGGGTTTTGTTTTGTTTTTGTTTTTGTTTTTGTTTTTTGAGGGTTAACCAGGAGAGGAGACATCATTTGAAATGTTTTTTTTTTAATTTATTTTTTGACATTACCTTTATTTAGTTATTGTTTCATATGTTTGGTTTTTTTAATTAGATATTTTCTTTATTTACATGTTATATGATTTCTCCTTTCCCTGTTTCCCCTACAAAAACAAAAAACAAAACAAAACAAAACAAACAAACAATAACAACAAGAACAAATCCCTGTTGTCTCTCCCCTCCCCCTGCTCACCAACCTACACTCTCCCACTTCTTGGCCCTGGCATTCCCCTACATTGGGGCATAGAACCTTCACAGGGCCAAGCGCCTCTCCTCCCATTGGTGATCGAATTTGCAAACCTCTACTATACACATGCTACCAGAACAATCAGTCCCACCATGTATAGTCTTTGGTTGGTGGTTGGGTCACTGGGAGCTCTGAGGGTACTAGTTAGTTCATATTGTTTTTCCTCCTAAGGGGCTGCAAACCCTTCAGCTCTTTTGGTCCTTTCTCTAACTCCTTCATTGGGGACCCTGTAAAATAGCTAATAAAAAAAGAAATGAAATAAATACTTAAGGGAAAATATTCCATATACTTTTGATTTCTGAAGTAAAGTTATATATAAATTTACTCAATTTCCCGGGAATATTACTTTATATATTTAGTTACAGCAAATGTACACAAATGTGTATATAAATATCTATATTCATTTTAACTACTCACACTCCCTAAAAACTGTAATCTATTTGTGCATGTTTTTAAGACTGGTGAAGGATTTTCTTTTACATACATACAATTGACTAGTGTCTATGCACAATGAATTACCTATTGCTGCAGCAGTAAAGAACTGGAAGTCAAAACCAACATGATGAATAAATCTAAAAAATAAAACCATGAACTGTAAAGGAGGGTTGAGGAACTCTAAGGCCATGTAAATAATTCACATTTTATTTTAGTGATATCTGCATGAAACTTTCCACGCTTTTTAAGCACATAGACCTGAAAAATCTGGTCTTTCTACGTAGAAATTATACCTTAACATGGAGAAACTGTTAGTAAACTCTAAGCTGTGACAGGCAAATGTGCAGGCAGCATATGATTAGAAGTAGGAAATTAATTAGAACCAGAGATTACTTTCATTTGTGATTTATGTGTATGATTCTTTGAACAAGTATTGAAAGTAGGACATCAAGTTTGAAACTCTTGTCTTATTTATAAAATGAATCTATATACTTGATGAGTAGATATGACTGTAAATGGGAAAATGACAAATAGGTTTTTCTTTCAATGACTTCAAATTATGCATTCAAGTTGCAAGCGTGAGGATTTTCGGTAGAAGTATATTATGATAAGACACAGGCAAACCAAAGTTTTTTTTAATATAGATAAAAATCAAAGATGTACAAGTAAATAATAGGAAATGTCACATTAGAAATAAGATAAATTGTCCTAGAAAAAAGAGTCATATATCTGGAAATAAAAACCATTGGAAAGATTTTCTCATTTAATACATCATTGACATATGTTAGAACTCTTTATACCCAGAAATTTATTTGCTACGCACAATAACATTTCATTATCTGAAAACTTTGAAGATGTAACTTTCTTAAATTGACTCATTTCTTTTTGCTTTTCTCTTTCATCTCCACTTTATTTCCCAGAGAATTAAGAGCATTTTGAGATGGACGGGAAAAGTGTAGAAAAATAGAATATTGAATAATAGTTAAGTATTTGATTCAAGACAATTATTTGATAAGCACCTTATTTGCACTTCTTATCCTGACTGATATCTAGCACTTAAATGACAGTATTAAAATTTGTAATTTACCAATAAAAAAAAAGTTGAAGAAGATAAAAATTCCCATGCTCAATTGTCTATTCAGTTCATACTGGGACAATTGGGAACTTGAGACTTAAGTTTACCAGATCCTAGCAACTTGGATATTAATTATAAAAAGAATCTTAAGAATATTATGACAAATCATGTAGAACACTTTAAAGATTTATTTAAGCCCTCTCTGACCTGGCAACAGCTTTGCTTTCTTTTCCCTGCACTGTTGCAAGTGTGCACCTGCTCCAAGTTTGTCTCTAACTGAGAGATGATCAGGAGAATCTCTCAGTTGTTGTGTGGTGCAACATGTGCTGCAGCATTGAACATACCAGAGTCCTGACGGAGGAGAGTCTAAGGAGCTTGCCAGTCATTAGTCCAATGACCTCACTCATACCTACCTGCAGCTTCCAAGACCATTTCAAGGTGCGTCTACACAAAGCTCACGGGAGTTGATGCTGCCACTGATGCTGTTCAGGTTGGCCCCCTCCGAAGCTAGGTAAAGGACTGATGACAGGGGACTGACTCTCCCTTGCTAGTTATGACAGGATCCCTTCTCTGTCCCAAAAGCCCTTCTTGATTCTAACCTTTGCCCTCTTAGAAGCCACAGGGCCCTTTTGCCTAATGGTGGCCTTTGTCTTCATCCTGGGAAGCAATTGTGTCCAAGTCTACCTTCTATAGTTTTTGTTTTATTAATGCCTCCTTGTCCTGCATGTTCATTTTTTTTTCTGAACCTCCCCAGGATATCTAGTGAAAGTGGCTGATTTACACTTAGACAGAAAAAAGATAAATAAATATTGTGCAGATAAGAAACAAAAGATTAGCCAGGCGGGCGGTGGTGGCTCATGCTTTTAATCCCAGCACTTGGGAGGCAGAGACAGGCGGATTTCTGAGTTCGAGACCAGCCTGGTCTACAGAGTGAGTTCCAGGACAGCCCGGGCTACACAGAGAAACACTGTCTTAAAAAAAAGAAAAAAGATAAAGAAAAAAACCCAAAAGATTAATTCTATATGCCTCTATATTTATTCCATCTAACACATGTTGTCTTGCAAAATAATATGAGGTTAATCCTGTTACTGATTTATATCACTTAACTTTTATATCTTGCTAAATACAAAAATGAGTAAATTAGTATTTTGGCAATTTTATTTTATTATTGTGTAGGATACTATTGTGAAATAATGGAAATATGATTGCCATAAAACTATAACTATAAAAGTTACCAAATCAACATTTAACAAGAGAATCAGGGATACTTAGAGTAATTTTGTGAGTAAATACTACTACTTTGTCTTTTGAAAGCCATTTATATTTTTATTATAAATGTTAATATATTAATATCAATATTAATATATACAAAATATTTCAGTTTCTATTAAAAGAATCTTATGATTTCAGATATTCTTATATAAGTTTTTTTGAAAAAATAAAACTGAATCATAGGTTTTTCAAAGTGTTGATAAAATTATTTGACTGCCTCTACATTTTATATTTTTCATATTAAATAATAAAAATATTTCATGGTTACTTAATATGACACAATAAAAAACACTAATATTGGAATTTTTTTCTTTTAGTGTATATGTACATGTAGTTTGTTTTATGTGTGCTTACATGTATGTTGGTGTACATGTGTGTTCAAGTGGACATGTACTTTCTGTGCATGTGTGGAAACCAAAGTAAACATGAGAGTTCTTCCTTGTTTATGCCCCACTTTATCTTTTGTGGCACTGTCCCTTGCTAATCCAGGATCTTCTCTTTTCAGAATTCCTATGAGTCTAACCGGCCTGCTTGCACAGAGATTCCTTTCTCTACATCCCTAAATCTGGTACCTGAGATGCTCTAGGTGCCTACCTAGCTTTCATAAGGGTCCTGAGGGTCTTACTCTTTGTACACACTGAACAAGAGGGTTAGCCACTGAGCAATCTTCTCTACTTCATGAGGTTTATCTGTAACTATCAGTTTGATTTTTTATTCGATATTTTCATTATTTACACTTCCAATGTTATACTCTTTCCTGGTTTCCCCTTCAAAAAACCCCTTCCCTCCTCCCCCTGCTCACCAACCCACCCAGTTCAGCTTCTCTGTCCTGGCATTCCCCTACACTGGGGAATCAAGTCTTCACAGGACCCAGGGCTTCTCCACCCATTGATGACCAACAAGGCCATCCTCTGCTTCATATTCAGCTAGAGATGTGAGTCACTCCATATGTACTCTTTGGTTAGTGGTTTACTCCCTGGGAGCTCTGGGGATACTGGTTAGTTCATATTGTTCATCCTATGGGGCTGCAAATCCCTTTATCTCCTTGGGTCCTTTCTCAAGCTCCTCTATTGAGGACTCTGTACTGAGTCCAATGGTTGGCTGTGACCATCTACCTCTGTATTTGTCAGGCACTGGCAGAGCCTCTCAGGAGACAGCTATATCAGGCTCCTGTAAGCTAGCACTTGCTGTCATCTTCACTAGTGTCTGGATTTGGTGGCTGTATATGGAATGGATCCCCAGGAGGTACAGTCTCTGGATGGCTTTTCTTCAGTCGCTGCTCCACATTTTGTCTCTGTATCTCCTCCCATGAGTATTTTGTTCCCCTCTCTAAGAAGGATCGAATTTGTTAAAGACATGCTCTGAAATTATTTTTATTAATTGTAGCTCTGTGATTCTTCCTTTATGAAGTGACTGCCTATCTTTAAGGTCCCAGAAAATAATCATTAATAGTTTTCTCAAAACTTTAAACAAACAGAATATAAATATATATATTGAGATAAATTCATTCTTATTTCCAAATGTTCATTAGTAGGAAGTCTTTAGGTCATATATCAAACTTTATAAATCAAGTTACAAACATTTGATTAATGTACTTATTATTGAAAAGAATATCACAATTATCCTTTTTCTTAATTTATACATATGAGTAAGATATACTACATATGCCAATACAATTGCCTATTTCTCAATTTGAATTAGGAAAATGACATGACATCACATTGTAGAAAGGTTCTTTTAATTCTACTCAGCATAATAACTCAGTAAACATTTACTTGTTAATGGGGGCAAATTTTGTATTTGAGCGAAAACATTTATCATTCCTTAAAAAGAAAATACTTGAGTTCAAGTAGATGAAACATTTCTCCACTTGTGCTAACCTAGCATTTGAATATATTAAGACAATGACATGGAATAGGTTATTATAAAACCAATTTGTACAAATATATACTGATACCCAAAAATGTGAAAATAAGGTTGTCTCTTGTGTTAATATGCCAATTAGTATTCTTTCTTTGCTACATATAACTTCGCTTGACTATGGTCTATATGAAGAATGTGTCCTTTTAAGAAGCCCCATGTTTACCAAATAAGAGTTAGCAGTATTAACAATATTATCCAACATTAACCACTATTAATAATTATACAACAAAGCAATGAAAATGGACTAAGAACACACATTTAGAAGAGTGAAGATTAATTATTTAATTTAAATGTCCCCAAGAGAATTTGAAGCAACTAAGAAGGAGGTTTAGGCAGGAGTGAAAAGATCAAAAGAGAGAGATGACCTCATCAAGGAAGAAATTATATATGTAATCAGTTGTCATAATGAACCCAATTAATTTGTGTAA
>JADRCD010141462.1:7737-24821 GCA_019843815.1 Montemys delectorum | reverse complement strand
TGAGAGAAGCCATTGTGAATGACAGAGTCCATTTACTTACTAGACCTCGTAAATAGTAATAGTACTAGCAAAGAGTACTAGTAAATAGCAGATTAAGAAACCCAAGGAATTCACTGTGGCCTTCTAGCTGCCAAGCCTTCTAGCTGGGTGTCCTCTCCAGACCTAGTCTTGCCAGGTGTTTTCTAGAAGAACTTGGTCAGTGTAGTATGCACAGGGAAAGTGAAGAGACTCAGTGTAGAATCAGTGAGATAACAAATGACACACTGTGACGAGCAAGCTCACTAGGTTCAGAATGAGCTGTTTGCCTCCGCACTGTTTCCAGTTTCACCTCTGATTCTAATATCCCTGGTGCGTTCCTCACTGACTACATTACTCCATGATGACCAGGCAGCATCGGTGTTTGCACACTTCTTGCCCGGGCTCAGTGACATACGGTCCAGCAGAGGCTCTGACCCTCTCTGAGCCAAGTGGAAGTAGATGAGGATTCATCTCGGCTTGGAATGGAGTTACTATATAGGTTGGGGTAACAAGATCTGACTGCCCTCACTTGTACAGGTACTCGAGGGAACAAGGACTATGACATGAGTTGGCACTGGGCACCCTCTGTGACCCCCACCTTTGTCTCTAGTCTCTCTGGGTGTCCTAGGTCACATCACAGGTCGGGGGTGACTGAAGGACCACTTTTTCCCTACTCATGTTCACAAGGTGCAGATGATGTTGTATGTGTAAAGCCACAGTGACCAACAGGTCCTAAGATAGAAGGGGTTAGTTCTTTGGAACTTGAAGGCCTTCAACATAACATGCTCAAGAAAGGCAGGAGCAGGATCCCTCCCCTGTGCATGTTTTTCTGCTAAGAACAATCAGAGAAGTAAATATCCATGCAGAAGTGTCAGAGTTCCCCCCCCCGCCCCCCACACACACCGCTTATGATAGAGAAAGGGAAGGATGCCACATTTGGACGTAGCCTTTCTCTGGCTACGTAATGATACCTCGTGTCTGTAAACACATGTCAAGAACATGAAACCAATGCACATGGGTGGCTCCTTTTTTGGAATTTTCTGGAAATGTCTGGGCTTTTCTTAATCTTTGAAAGGCCCTGTCTCATAGAGAAGACAAAGCAAATCTGCCGTCATCGGCTTTTAGTGACCTCTGCTCCCCAACGCCTGGGGATGTGACACCTCTTCGTGGATTCCCATTCTAAGACCCTCCCTTGGCCTGTGTGACTAGGCTCTTTGGAATCATATTTCTGTCTCCCAATCTCCCATTCTTGTGATAAAATCTGTCTTGTGATAAAACCCACAGGCAGGGACCAGAGGACTTTACTTGCAAACCTGAAGCTAGCTATGGTATGTAGAGTTCAGTGTCTGCTCCCTTCTCCGAGACACTCAAGGACAGGTTTTTGTTTGGGCCATGGCAAGCACACACATTAGGTTTAGATTTTCTTCTGGGGACAGCTTCTCCCCCTCCTGGGGACAGCTTGAGGCCCAGTCCAGAGATCTGCAAGAAGAGATCTACCGTGGAATGACTGGAGAGATCCTCTCCCCTGAGCTCTGTCTTCCTTCCCTCTGTTGGCGAGTTTCAGTGACTTTTGACAATTACCTCTACTAGTCTGCCTTCCTGGCAGGCCACATACAATGTCTTTGTGAAGACTCTCAGGTGACAGTTTATCTGTTTTCTAGTTTTGGTTACTTCCTATTGCTGTGACAAAAAAAAAAAAAAAAAAAAAAAAAAAAAAAAACCCCAAAAAAAAACCCCCAAAAAACCCAAAACCAAAACCAAAACCAACCAAACAACAACAACACAAAAAACAAACAAACAAACAAACAAACAAACAAACAAACAGGTGGTCTGGTCAACTTGTCTAAATTTGTCCTATCCTGGGCCAGAGACTCCGGGGCACAAGAACCATTTGTCTTCAGCCTCTAAGTGTCCCCTGTATTCAAGTTTGACAAGAATCTCAGAGTGAGGAGCAGGTGACTGCGTCCCACAGGAGCCTCAGAGCTCAACCGGCCCCTCTTTTCCTCATCTGCATACCTGAGGAGCAGTGGACATCTAGAGAGAAGTGTAGTTGGTCACGTCTCACCCAAATTCAGCTTGGAGAGCTGATGCTGAACTCTGATTCTAGTTACCTTCCCTCTGCCCCATCCAAGGCATAGCACACACTGGGCCTCATCGGTCCACTCGACTTTATATTTTCACATGCTCTAATGATTACTGCCCACATTATTAGAGTCCAGGCTTGACAGACAGGCGCACACCTCAGTACCCACGAGTTCCCACAGCCAGAGAGGAGGCTAGTGTCTGCCATCAGGGGGACAGAGGAGCTGGCTCCTCAGGCTTCGGCTTCAACTGATTGGGAAGCTGCTGCCAAGATGGAGCTCAGCCGTTGGGAACGTGGGACAGGAGTAACAGGAGAGAAATGAGGAGGGAGAGAAGGAGAATCTAGATTAGCCATGCCCTCAGGAGCCCAGCACATATCACTCAGGGTCAAAAGGGTGGTGCCACGAGAGTCCTCAGGACGGGTGTTTAGTTGTCAAGACACCAGCTCAAAGAAAGAATGAATTACACTCATCAAAACGCCTAAGGACACACAGGTGCTCTGGCAATCAGAATGTGTGTTTCCAGAATGCTGGGTTGGCCAAGTAATCTAGGAATTGAAGATTTAAGGAATTTGGAGGGTTCAGATCTGTCATTAGACCAAGTCCCTTACTGCCTATCTGTTTTCAATAGAATGCTCAGTTCGTGGAATTTAGGAACGGAAATGTCAACTATCTAAAGTAAATAGGAGCTCCTGTCTCCAGCAGGAGATGCTTCCCCTAGGCTGCTGCTCGGGCGCAGCTTCCTGCTGCTAAAACACCATTTTTAGGACGAGTCAGAATGAAGCAAAGTTGGAATTTGGTAAATACAGATGGAAAGTCCGGGGCTTGTTCTGAAGCAAGGCCGGGGGGGGGGGGGGGGGGCACTAGGGAGGGGATTGCAACACTTGGGATGTAGATAAAATAAAGTAATTAATTAAAAAGAAGACAATCCATGCTTGTTTAAGCATGGGCACGGAGAGACACACAGCCAAGGGAAGGACAGAAGGACATTTGAGGAGTGAGGGCTTTTCAAGAGTGGAGTCACTGGGATTTTGGATAGTCCCCTTTATGAGCAAACTTAGTGGAATGGGTGTTATTTGTGAGTTAAAATGGAGTGGGAGGTTCCACGTGTGGATTTTCCCAGAACAGGCTTCACCTCTTTTTGTCCTTCTATGGGGTTTTCCAGATGTGTTATAGGAAAGGCAATCTTACAAGCCCAGTGGTGGCAAACTGCCATTACAGGGAAGCCAAGGACAGTCAGTAGGCATGCTGGTTAGCCATGTTGGTCCCAGCTGGGTTTGAATGGCCGTGTTCCTCACTGATTGAAGGATATAGAACATCCTCATATCAGACCGCTCTGCGCTTTCCTTTTCCTTTAAACAACAAGTAGTTAACCTTTGTCCCCAGGCCTGTGCAGCCTTTCTTATCCCCACCTCACTTTGGTTGAAGAGTTTAAAGACATCACCTTTCGTGGCTCACTTTGAGACATTGATCTGTTTCTTTACGTCCCCGAGCTTCAGTTTCTTCTTTTGTGGAAGGGCGGGGGTGGGGTGACTTAGACCTGGAGATTCCAGTGCCTTGGGGTTTAGTTTGCTATTGTTTTTCCCCCACCAAAGATTCATTTTCCCTTGTGTATATGGATGCATGCCTATGGGTTTGTGCTCCTAGACTCGGAGTCTAGGAGAGAGCGCTAGAGCTTCCGTAGCTGTAAGCCTTCTGATCCTGTGCTGGGAATTGAACACGGTTCCTCTACCAGAGAGCCATGCAGGCTCTTACACTCTGAGCCCTCTCCAGCCCCTCCTCCCCCCATTTACTCTTGTTAGCATCACCAATCCATTTCGGAGTGCCCCAGAGAAAAGCAACCAATGGATACATCTATAGCAAGGGATTCAAGGTTGGGTTTTAGGAACCTGTAATTTCACAAGCCCCAATCTACAAGGCAGCCCGAAGGCTGCAGACTCTGGCTGGAGTTAGTGTGGACTCTTGCGGGTCCCAAAGCTTCTACCAGTGGGCATGTCTAAACTGTTGGCTTGTCACCGTGGCATTGCTATCTACAAAAGTACAACACATGAGAAACAGGCAATCAAGTTATAAAACTAACTTAAAAAGCCATTGCATTTATTGGTTTAAGTAACCTTCTACACATAAATGTTTGTTGTTGTTGATACTAATAGTTACGTGTCATGTGGCTTCATTTGTCCTTCCCTAACGTGCAATAATATTGATCACTGATGCACCAATCATTCCCTAAGATGCAATGATGCATTGAACATATTTTTATGTGTTCATTGGCTTTGTGTATCTGCTGTAGAGAAATATCTATCCAAGTCCTTTGTCCCTTTGCTCATCTGGCAATTCTGTTGGTAAGTACATTTTGCATTTTTAACTCTCTGTGAGATAAAGAATTAAAATACGAATTTCTCAAGGGCAGAAAAATACCTTCAGAGTCTTTTTAATTCTTACAAAGTACCTGGTACACCTTGGTTCTCCAAGGAATAGAACACTCCAGAAAGGCCACAAGTCAAACTGAAATCATATTTGTGAAGAGGAGGATAAGAGCAATACCCAGGAAAAGCCAGGGACGCGATAAGATCCCAGTCCAAAGAATTGTCTCCAAAATGAAGGGAGAGAAACATGGGGATCAACAACTAGTTAAGAAGATGAAGAGAGTTCCACTCTAAACTACTCCTCAAGAAAGAGACACTGGGCTGGGCAGTGGTGGCGCACGCCTTTAATCCCAGCACTTGGGAGGCAGAGGCAGGCGGATTTCTGAGTTCGAGGCCAGCCTGGTCTACAGAGTGAGTTCCAGAACAGTCAAGACTACACAGAGAAACCCTGTCTCGAAAAAACCAAAAAAACAAAAAACAAAACAACAAAAAAAGAGACACTGTGAAGGTCAGGCCATGGCAATCAGAAGGCCAGGTGGGCCCATCTGGAAGATGGCTTGCCCAGGACCAACAGACGGTCTCTCTGGGCATCTGAAAGACCTTTAAGGATAAAAGAAAGCAGAAGGTGTGCCATGCCACCTCTGTGCCAAAACTCTTGCCAAGGGATCCCTTCTGAAGAGGGATGGAGAATTGCAGGCCCCAGGGATCTCTCCATACCTGGTGGACCGGTCGAACTTAGCAAAGACCCTTTCTCCTGAGATGATTGTAGTTTATGTATGGCTCATGGAAATGCAAACAGGAATTTGAGTGAGAGGCCACTTCTTGACCAGGTGTTATGAAGATGAGGGAGAAGGCAGAGAGGCCCCGCCCAGAACCCAGCCCTTCTCTGTGGTCAGGAAGAGGCTCCTACTGTGCCTGTGAGACACTGCTCCATTCTGCCAAAGGCAGCAGAAGTGAGGGGTCAGGGCGGCTCGCTTCCACTTCCGCTTTAGTAGAAGACTTTCTCCAGGTACGAATTCAAGAACATTCCAGTGGGGTCCAGCTTCTCACGGATGTCACAGAACTTGTGGAAGGCGGGGTACATTTTCTCAAAGTCCTTCCTGGTGCAATTGTGAGCCTGTGGAAGCAATCAGAAGCAGCGGGCTTTGTCCTCACAAAGCTAAATCAAGCGAGGCTGCAGGCCAGCACCCACAGTCCCTTGAGCCTGAACTGACATTGCCCCACCCCTTTCACATAATAAGACCTCCAGACAAAAAGAAAGGGGTTTGGAAAGTAAGGTTAAAAGGCCTTAGAAAGCATCCCGTGATACCGTGGAGGGCCCAGCTCCGGTCCCACCAGTACACGGGCCTTCACTTTTCTATTTGTTAAGTGGGCACGCTGATGTCTACCTTATACCGCTCGCAAGCTCCATAGGAAAATCTAATAAAGTGAAAGAAGTTTCTAGGAAGCCCAAGGGGTCTGGGCTTCAGGAGCCAGAGCGCAAGAGAGGCATATGGGGGGTGGGTGTGTGTGTGTGGGGGGGCGCTTTTCACTAGCTGGTTAAGAAGCTGGGAGGATTCCTCAGTTAACAGGGAGAAGGGCGCCCTCTTGTGGACTCAAGGCTCACAGCAGTTGCCCCGTGACTATGGGTGTAGGGGAAATGCCTGAATGTTTACCTTTGCCCAGTGGGGCCTGCCTCCAAACTTCTTCATGATGGTCTCGTAGGCCAGCCAGTAGTCCAGCCGAGGCACATCCTTTCCATAGGGCCTAGAGTAGAGAGGAAGAAGGTGGCTATCCAGGTCTGTCCCATAATGTGCTGCCACGGTCTGGTCTCAGGTGCCTTCTCTCCCACCTGTCCCTAATCTGGCAGGTGACCGGAGATTAGGCTGGCTCTCCCTGCAGAACAGCACAGCCAGGACAGATGCCTGCTCACTGCACATCCCCAAGGGTTCCCCCAAGACTTTGTCCACTCTTGTATTCATCAGTTGGTACCTGGACATTACTGTGAGTTTAATCTTGCCCAATGTCTGACCAAGGGTAATGGAGCTGAAACATTTCTCTTGCCCAGGTCATTTTGCTTTACACAGGTTAGCCAGGATCATATACAATAGATACAATGTATTGGACAGGGACACAGCCTAGGGTGATGTTCATTGGGATAAAATTGCTAATGCTGTGTTTGCCAGAATAATTCCCCATTGCAAGCAACGCGTGACTGTCACACAATACCTACACACACACACTGTTCATGTTCACATACAGTATCCATATAATACACACGTAATGCCCAAATTCTCAGTATAATACTTATACACAATACTTAATACTTAAATACAACACACACAATAGTTACACATCTAGTACTCACACAGGATACACATACATAGTATGCATGAAATTTGCATAGCGCCCCCACACACTAGTCACATACAATCCTCACACATATCACACACCTATCGTACTTTGGTCAGTGCCTTGGAATCCCCAGATGACTTCATTCGTGTCTAGAAGGCAAGACTGTGTAACCTAATGACAGTCTCCAGTCAGTCTCGTGCCCAGCTACTGAGCCCCGGAGTGACTGATCTCCAAAGCTGACGTCAGTAGTGCTAACATTTCAGACACATTCAGATGCATCCCACGGTATCTCTCACTTCTGCATTCACGTTTGAGGAGCGAGGAGCTGAGACTAGCAGACGCTGATGCACCTCACCATAGCCACATCCTCGATGAACGAGACGACTGGACCAGTCATCTTTCGGAAAACCGTTTATGGCTCTAAAAACTGAATTCAGTTGTCCCTGGCTTTGCAAGGTTTGGGGGGCCTTACACATGGGGGAGGAATATCCTAGAAAGATCAAGGTGGCCACTTGGTTTTTTTTTCAAAGCCAGAGAAGGCCCTTGTCTCGTGGTGGCATGAATCGAGATTGGAGGTGGGGTGGGTGGTAGATGAGGGACACATCTTAGCAAGAAACCAGAGAACACTAACTCCCACAGGTGCCTCCTGCAGGCTGAAAAGAGAGAAAAGAAGGCCAGCCACGGGCTTGGGTTCAGTCCCTGGGATTGACAAGCTCATCTCTGCGGGCAGGGACCCAATATCAGGTATCCGCCTCTCTTCTGTTGAACTTAGAATAGCCTCAGAATCCATCCCAGCATAGAATGGCTTCCAGGCCAGCAGAGATGAGCACCTGAGCAAGAACATGCTGCTCATTCCATTATATGATCCTCATAAATGATAAATATTCCCCACTGGTATTAATTCACTACTGATGCTAGAATATAGTGATGTAGCAATAGCCTGTAAGTGGTATATGTCACAAGACTCTACAGGAGGGAGCATTCTAAGAACTCAAAGGAGTGAGACGCCATCACCAGCTAAGGTCAGTGTAATCTGCCAATAGAGAAGATGACCTCAGAAAATGGCACTGGAAGATTGGGGAAGGAGGGGAATCCCTTTGCACATGAGGGGACAGCTCCCTACACCCCACACCCTGCAGTGAGCTTTCACCTGTACATAATGATGTTCATGTAGCAGCTGTCCCTCTGGAAGCAGGGACTCAGCAGGATTTCATCACCTCGGGTGAAGCGCACCTCCACGGGGTAGTGGGCAACCACCTTGGGGTGGGCCTCCAGCATGGCCTTGAGCTCCAGCAGGGCCTCCTTGGTCTTCTCCCTGCCCTCAACCCAGGAGAGACTTCAGAGTAAGAAGGGACTACCCCAGTCCTCCACCATGGCTTTAGATAGGGACCTGGCCCTAAGCTTGGGATGCGAGTGGTATCAGGGACTCCCAGCTCTAGAGGAACCTGGTTTCCATGGTAGGTTGGGGTAGTGCACTATCTGGGGATGGCACTATCTGGAGGTGGCCCTATCTGGGGAAGGTCTTACCTGGGGATAGGCCTATCTGGAGGTGCTCCTTACCTGGGGATGCCCCTACTTGGGAGTGTCCCTACCTGGGGATGGCCCAGTCTTGGACATGCTGCTTGAAGCGACACTCATAGGTGAAGATCTTGTGGCTGAGGTTGCTGCTCTCCTTCTTGCAGTTGAACAGCAGCCAGAAGAAGAAGCGGTTGATCCAGCCCACGAGGCACGGCAGGTAGGTGCTGCAGGTAAAGGAGCAGAGGGTTTCTGGGGGCCCAGTATTTACCATGTCAACTGTGCGCAGGCACGGAGTGAGTTCTTTTCAAATCAGCTCCTCACTCCTCACTCCTTGTCTTCTAGCAGCCTTGTTGTAACCAGGCTGGGCCAGTGTGGTGTTGGTCCAGGTAGGAACAGGGTCCAGGTTGGTCCCTCCCCGCCCCCAGCTTTATCTCACCTTTCACCTATCAATACCCCTTAAGACTCTGCTTAGGGTCTTGTCACTTCACGCCACACAGTGACAAATGTCCACGTCTCAAGGCCTTACTGGGTAGCTAGGGCAAGGGTGAGTTGAATTTTAGTTTTAGCAGATGCCTGCCAGGTTTACCTCCTGTGGTGGTCTGTATATGCTCGGCCCAGGGAGTGGCACTATTCCTAGGTGTGTCCCTGTTCAAGTGGGTGTGGCCTTTTTGAAGTCGGCGTGGTACTGTGGATGTGGGCCTTAAAGCCCTCATCAATAGCTGCCTGGAAATCAATATTCTGCTCTCAGCCTTTGGTCATGGTTGTCTGTTGTCACCGGTAAAACCCTAACAGAAGTTGGTACCGGGACCAGGGTATTGCTGTGATAGGCCTGACCATGGTTTTGTTTGGAAGAATGTGGATTTTGGGCCTTTGGATTTGGAAAGTCATGGAATGGCTTAAGTGGGGCTTAATGAGCTATCTTAATAGGAATATGGAAGACTTTGTTGTTGTGAGTGATTTCAGCGGTGCAGACCTGGCCCAAGAAGTTTCAGGGGAGAAGAACTTCAGTATGTGGCCTAGAGACTGCTTTTTGTGGTATTTTGGTGAAGAACTTGGCTGCTTTTTGCCCTTGTCTGAAGAGTCTGCCTGAGGCTAAGGTGAAGAGACTTAGATTAATTGCAATGACAAAGGAAGTCTCAGAAATGCCCAGCAGAGACTTTGTTCTCTGGTTAAGTCTCATGAAGAGTGTTTTGAACACGTGTAGCAAGTTTAGAAAGGAAAAATATAAAATATATGGTTTAAATCTTAAAGGGGAACCAGGGAGTAGAACAGAGCTGAATTCTGTGTTCTAGAAGATAGCAGATTAAGGGACTAGGGCTTTGGGGCAAGATCCTACCCAGCTAAATTTAGATCCAGGCATAGTGGTACACACCTTTAATCCCTGGAGATAAAGCCAAACAGATCTCTGAGTTCAAGACAAGCCTAGAACAGCAAATTCTAGGTGAAGAAAAACTTAAATCCAAAAAAAAAAACAAAAAAAAAACCTTAAATCCAGGCTTGGTGAACCACACCTTTAATCCCAGTGCCTAGGAGCCAGGCATGCAGATCTCTGTGTTCAATCAAAGTCCGTCTGCAAAAGAAGTTCCAGGACAGCCAAGTTTAGGCACTGAAGGGATTGGAAAACAGAAAGCTGGTGATAATGTAATAGAACCATGTTCCAGCTCCAGCAAGCAGCAGAACTCAGCAGCTTTGGCCACATGGCTCTGGCTTTAGAGTCGAGAGTAGAAGGGACTACTGGGACAATTGATGCTGGTTATGTGGAGCTAAGAAATTAGCGGTGATTAAGAAGAGACCAGCACCATTGAGGTGAAATCTGGGAAGTGTTTTCTGAGAACACAAAAAAAGCTGTGTTCCAGAGCTAGTCCAGGTTGTACCTTGTACTGCAACTGTACTTGGTAATATGTAAGAGTCACCCAGGTAGTACTGGTTTTAAAGGCATGAAGGGGTCATGAAGAACAGCTGAGGCTCGACACTGTGAGAGGCCATAGAAGGCCATTGTTGAAGGTGCAGCCTCATTTACAGTTGATGGCCTCGGAACTGAAGGGGTCATATAAAGGAGTTGAGACTTGGTACCGTGAAGAGAGCCTATGAGAGGCTATTGGTGAAGCCTAGTTGCAGCAGAAGAACCCAGCATATGGGAGATGCCAGTACCACGGGATGATCACCAAGAACAGCAGCAGCAGTGGAGTGGATCAACCTGAGCTTAGAGTGCTACAGAGGGCAGAACTGGAGAAGTGACCCAAGCCCTTTGGAGGAGCCCAGAAGATCATGTGTGGATCTTAGACATTGAAACAAGAAACTGTAACATTGAAGTTGACTTGGAGACCCCAAGATGTTCAAGATGCCAGAGCCCTGGGCTATCTACTGAGGAAAGCTGCTAACAGGGAGTGGAACCAGCCCAAGAAAAGAAGTGAGTTGCAGTCAACAAAGATGAAAAAGGAGTTGGAGATCTGAAAACTGCTTTGACATCAGACATGGAGATGCAGAGTTTGGAGTTTGCCCAGTTGGTTTCCTGACTTGATTCAGGAATTACAGTTAAGTGACTGGATGAATCTCAGAAGAGACTTTGAACTTTTAACATTGTTGAGACTGCTGTAGACTATGGGGACCTTTGAAGTTGGACTAAAGGTATTTTGTATTATGCTATATTTAGGTATGGCCCCCATAGACTCATATATTTGAACAAGCCTATGGTTTATATATGCTCGGCCCAGGGAGTAGCAATATTAGAAGGTGTGGCCCTGTTCAAGTAGGTTTGGCCTTATTGGAGTAGGCATGGCGCTGTGGGTGTGGGCTTTAAGACCCTCATCCTAGCTACCTGGGAGCCAGTATACTGCTAGCAGCCTTCAGATGAAGATGTAGAACTCTCAGCTCTGCCTGCACCATGCCTGCCTGGATGCTGCCATGTTCCTGCCTTGACGATAATGAACTGAACCTCTGAACCTGTAAGCCAGCCCCAATTAAATGTTGTCCTTATAAGAGTTGGCTTGGTCATGGTCTGTTCACAGCAGTAAAACCCTAACTAAGACACTTTCTACACCCTGGGAGCCTTGATTCAATGCTGCCGACACAGAACAAAGTACCTGGATGACCACTCAAGTGACTCCCTGTCAATGACAATGTTCCTCCCACTTCCAACAGCATGCCACAGAACACATCTATAGTCTCAGAACCACTGGGATCCTCACTCTGACAGTGACTAACAGGCCAGCCTCAGTTGCTCAGAACCACTTAGTCTGTGTGTGCTATTCATTCTTGGTCTATGCTTCCTCTTCTCAGAGATAGCCAGTGATATGGTTTGGGTGTGGCGTGTTCCTCTCTAGAGCCCATGTGTTAAGAGCTTCATGCTGGGGTCTGGGGAGATAGATAGCTCAGGCAATAATAAAATGTCTTCTGGGTAAGAAGGAAGGTCTAAGATCAACTTCTCCAGAACCCATGTAGAAAGAAAAAAAGCCAGGGTAGCAGTGTTTGCCTGTGACCCTGTGCTGAGAATGTAGGGACAAGTGTAACCTGGGGCTTGTTGGCCAGAGGGTCTAGTCAAGTCGATAAGCTCAGTGAGACCCTGTCTTAAAAACTGAGGAGAGGGCTGGTGAGATGGCTCGGCAGGTAAGAGCACTGACTGCTCTTCCAAAGGTCCTGAGTTCAAATCCCACAACCATCTTCTGGTGTGTCTAAAGACAGCTACAGCATACTCATTTATAATAATAATAAATAAATCTTTGGGCCTGAGCGAGTGGAGCTGACCTGAGCAAGTGTAGTTGACCAGAGTGAGCAGAAGTCCTAAAGTCAATTCCCAACAACCTCATGAAGGCTCACAACTATCTGGACAGCTACAGTATGTACTCATATACATAAAATAAGTAAATAAATCTTTACAAAAACTGAGGAGAAAAATGATGGAGGAAAATGGATGCCTAGTGTTGACAGCACACTTAGAGGTGTACGTGCACACACACACATACCATACACACATGCACACATATACACACATACATATGTATACACACACACATCATACACACCTGCACACATATGCATACATGCACACATATACACACATACATACACACACATACACATGTATACACACATACACATCCACTTGCACACATCCACACACATAGGCTTAGTCTTTAGCAGGTGGTACTGGAGAGGTAATTAGCTCATAAGAAGCTTGATGCACCGCACCGTCAGTGATGTCAGAGTTGGATTTCTGCTACTTAGTCCCACAACAGAGGCATCAATGACCGTGGACTGGAACCTCTGAATTCATGAGCCAAAATACCTCTTTCTTCCATTAAAATGACTTTCTCATGTGTTTTGTCACAGCAACACAAAAACTGACTAACATTAAAGTCCATCCATCCAACCACGCATCCACTTTCCCTATCTTTCTTCCTGACTCACATGGACTCACCCACACACATGCACACATTCCTCTTGCCTCTGCCGGTGCTCTGGCTCACAGCCCCTGAGCTGCCTTATTAAAAATACTCCATCAAATCCTTCTAATGATTTTCCTTGATCTTAGAATGAACCCCAAGCTCTTCAGGTGATTCTGATATGCAGTCAGGGATAGACCCAAGAGACAGACCCAATTTGCAGGGGTAAAGGCAGGACTCTTCTGATGGCCTGCATCCTCCACAGCGCACAGAAGAAAGGACAGAGGTCCTGTGGAATTCCTACCTTGTCCAGAGCAAGAACTCCAGTAGGTAGAACCCGATGGCATAGTCCCAAAACCAGTTAGATGCAGAGGAGGGCGCCTGGGAGGAATCATGTATTATGAGTTAGATACCAGGAGCTCAACTGCCTTCTGACTTGTTTCTGATAATGTCTGATTAGAAGACATAGCTCAAGAGTGACTTCACGTTAGAGGAGGAGGGAAAAAAGTGAGACGACCCACCCACCAGGACAATTTGGACGCCTTTTATCTTCATAATGGAGCTAATTTCTACCATGTGGGTCCCAGGAACCAAACTTAGGTCATCAAGCTTGGCAGTAAATCCCTTTTTCGGTTGAGCTATCTAGAAAGATATTTATTTTTCACAAAAGATGCTATCCGCGCCCACCTTCTGAGATCCTATCATCTAGATGTCTATCAGCCAAGCTTCGCAAACTCCACGCAGTCACCCTACTCCAGTGGTTCTCAACCTTCCCAGTGCTGCGACCCTTCAATACAGTTCCTCATGGTGTGGTGACCCCAACAATAAGACAATGTCTATTGCTATGTCACTACTGTAATCGTGTGAACAATCCCATTTCCCCGGCCACCGGGCCAACAAATGTCAGCCACCTTGGGATGGGGAGTGTGTGCTAGTGACCAGCAGCCCCCTGCTCCAGCATGCTGGGCAAGGTTGGGCCTGTCCTGTAGCTACCTTGTTGGTGTGGTCTTGGTAGATGACGCTGACATTTTCACTGTGAGGGAACCAGAGGAAGCGGAAGTACTCAGACTTCTTCAGGTGGGTGTCTAGGTTGTCGAGGACCTGGCACAAGAGGAGAGGGAAGGAAGTAAAGATGATCTTGACTGTCAGAGAAACACATTAGTGAAGCCCACCTGGGTGGCTCTGTGGGCATGTCTCCAGAGATGATTACGTCATGAGGGCTCTGACCAAATTGTCAAGACAATCTCTTGATGGACTCATAATGCGAAGGCATTGTGGGAAGAAGTGGTAGGTCAAAGGTAGGGCATAGTTGGAGGAAGCAGGGGACTTGCCCTGGTCCCTCCCTGCACTCCCCTGCCTCTGCTTCCTGCTCTGTCTGCTGTGTTCTCCCATGATGGGAGCTCAGAGAAACCCTTTCTCTTTTAAGATGCTTCTGTCACACGTTGGTGACAGTCACGCAAAAGAAACTAGTCCAGGGAGGGGCTGTTAGCCACAGGAAGAAGTCAGGAAAGACCGGAAGTCATGGTTTAGCTGTGTCTTGGCTTATTTCCATAGGAGAAATATTTAAGTTGCCTTAATATTACCCAACAGCATGGTCTAGGCCTTAAAACACGCTGGATGTTAAAATCACTCACATACGTACTGACTTCCCCAAGTAGCTCAGAGGAGGCGAGCGACATCTTATCCTAGCTTAAAGTGGTGTGGATGAACTGGGGCCAAGATCAGCAGCGAGTGGGACTGTTTCAAAGATCAAATGAGATCATATGACCAGAAGGTACTTAAAATAGTACCAGGCAGGCCGGGCAGTGGTGGCACACGCCTTTAATCCCAGCACTTGGAAGGCAGAGGCAGGCAGATTTCTGAGTTCAAGGCCAGTCTGGTCTACAGAGTGAGTTCCAGGACAGCCAGGGCTACACAGAGAAACCCTGTCTTGAAAAACCAAAAAAAAATAAAAAAATAAAAAAAGGTACCAGGCACGAGGGAGTTACTACTTAAGTTCCAAGTGCTAAGTCTAGTACTGCTGCTATGTTGATTGCCATCCACGACATCATTACCATCTTCATTATCATCTTCATCAACTTCATCATCATCTTCATCACTGTCATAATAATTATCCCCATCTCCAGCTTCATCTCCATCGTCCTTGTCATCATCATCATCACCATCACCATCAATTTTTGTCTTGATCAGTTCCATCAATACCATCCTGGTGTTCATTACTGTCATCTCTTATCTCTGACACACAGTGGGGTCCTAACACCACTCATTATTGAGAGGGTATCACAGCACACGTCTCCATGGAATCCACCAGGCTGGTACAGGAAACATTGAGAACCAGAGTACAACTAGTTTTCGGAGTTGACAAGCAGCTGTGGGGTTGAGGAAGAGTCTTGGAATGGGTGATGTCAGGACTGATCTCTAGAATCCCAACAGCAAATGTAATGGTGTCATTTACTAGGCTCTGGGTCTAGAGAGGGTCACTGTTGACTTATCTCCCCTCCTGGGGTGGCTCCATGGTTCACAGGCAACAATGCCCTTCGTGACGCCGAGCAGTTGCTGAGTGGAACCATTGGGGAGACAGCCCTCTCCCAGCCAGGCTCACAGGCTGTCTTATATGGAATGTGATGGTCTGACTCGTTGGGGGTCATGCAAGAGCGACAGCAAACAGCTTTAGAACTCATGGAATGCGGCCCACCAGTCAGGACGGCCATGATGGGTGTGCCTCAGAGAGGCAGAGAGACCTGAGGTCTACACATCCTGAGGACTTCTTGCTGTTGTGGAGTTTCGTTCTGCTTGTTGCCCTCCGCCCCTAAGACATCACACCCCTCCTAATCGGTGAGGTTGTATGAAAACTCTAAGGTGGTTTCCAGCCCCTCCTGGGCAGTGTCATTGGCACTTACAGTAATAGTGATTGATCTATTTCATTGTTGCTGGAGCAGATTAATGATTCAACCCCCGCCCCCAGAAAGAACTTAGAGATGGAGATGGTTACTGATGTCCACCACCGTTAGAAAGAATTTGGAGATCTATATTGTCAGTAAAGTTTGGTTGAGATGTGTTCGCTAGTGGCTTTGATGTTCAATTCGAAGTTCAGAAAGTCGCACTCTTAACTGTTGAGCCAGGGATGCTTTTGAAGTCTGGGATGAAGAGCAATGGCAGCCCGACCAGCACTAAACGATGTGTCTCTCTTGCTAAAGATGGGCTGGTGATCAAGGTTGTGAATAACTTCTTGCACCCATTTTTGCCCTCAGTTTTCTGATATGATTTAATAAATAAAATGTTAGTGGGTAGATGTGCACCCTGAGGATTTAAAGTAGAAATGACTGATTGGTTTTCACATAAAAATTTAGATTTGCGATTCTTTTAAGATTTTTAAAAGTTTACTTTTTGAGATAAATAATAAAATAATTGATCCTTTCTTTGTAACCACAAATTGCAGCCTGCCAGTAGGAGAAACTGGATGAGAAAACTACCTTGTTGCTTACATTTTGTTAATCTATAGCAAGTTGCTTAGTTACGAATGTGTGTGGGTTCTTGGGAATAATTTGTTTTTTTCTTTTTCACTTGGAACATGTAAAAAGGTTTATTCTTGTGAGGGAATTGGGAAACGTGTCTTTTTCTTAGGTTCAGTCCTTATAATTGTTCACTAGAAGAAAAATAGAATATAATCACATTGTAATTTTTATGCGGCATGAAAAATTTTGTTGGGATATATAAGCCATGGGAGAAAAAATATAAAGGTATTGGAGCTTGGTTCCATCCACCAAATATGTGTATGTATGTGTGTGTGTGTGTGTATATATATATATATATGTGTGTGTGTGTGTGTGTATATATGTATATATATATTACATACGAACTCATTCTATTACAGGCCTGCACAAGAGGAGAAAATGAAAAGGTCCAGAGTATCTAGTTTGAATAATGAACTTATAGGATCACTGTTCAAATACATTTTGAACTCTCTTAAAGTTCAAAGTACTGTCCATAATTTAAAATTATCTGGCCCAGCATTCTTTTTTCATGTAACTGAGAAGTAATTATTTTTTAAAGTGCTATTTTTCATATTTGGAAGTGCATTTTTTTTGCCTGTATACAACTCTTTCTTTTGAACTCTGCCTACATGTAACCAAAACTTTTAGCATTTTTTGGTCATATTGTTTTATGTATATTAATCTGATACATCCAACAAATTACCCAAGATCCTTAAATAAACATATTTAAAAACAACATTTAATGGGGCTGGAGAGATGGCTCTGTGGCTATGATCACTGACTACTTGTCCACAGGACCCAGGTTTCGTTTCCCACACCCACATGGTGGCTCATAGCCATCTGTAACTCCCTGATGATAATATGTATACACATAAGTATATTAAGTCTAAT
>JADRCD010141459.1:0-11588 GCA_019843815.1 Montemys delectorum | reverse complement strand
GAATCTCAGAGTTGTTTTGATTTGCATTTCCCTGATGACTAAGGATGTTGAACATTTCTTTAGGTGCTTCTCAGCCATTTGGTGTTCATCAGTAGAGAATTCTTTGTTTAGCTTCTATGCTCCATTTTTTAATAGGGTTATTTGGTTCTCTGGAGACTGACTTCTTGAGTTCTTTGTATATATTGGATATTAGTCCTCTATCAGATATAGGGTTGGTAAAGATCTTTTCCCAATTTGTTGGTTGCCGTTTTGTCCTATTGACAATGTCTTTTGCCTTACAGAAGCTTTGCAACTTTAAGAGGTCACATTTGTCAATTCTTGATCTTAGAGCAGAAGCTATTGGCGTTCTTTTCAGGAAATTTTCCCCTGTGCCTATTTGCGTGAGGTTCTTCCCCACTTTATTTTCTATTAGTTTCAATGTATCTGGTTTGATGTGGAGGTCCCTGATCCACTTGGACTTGAGCTTTGTACAAGGAGAAATGAATGGGTTGATTTGCATTTTTCTACATGTTGACCACCAGTTGAGCCAGCACCACCTGTTGAAAATGCTGTCTTTTTTCCACTGTATAGTTTTAGCTCCTTTGTCAAAGATCAAGTGACCATAGGTGCATGGGTTCATTTCTGGGTCTTCAATTCTGTTTCATTGATCAACCTGCCTGTCACTGTACCAATACCATGCAGTTTTTTTTTTTATAACAATTGCTCTGTGGTACAGCTTAAGGTCCAGGGTTGTGATTCCACCAGAAGTTCCTTTATTGTTGAGAATAGTTTTGGCTATCCTGGGTCTTTTGTTATTCCTGATGAATTTGCAAATTGCTCTTTCCAAGTCTCAGAAGAATTGAGTTGGAATTTTGATGGGGATTGCAATGAATCTGTAGATTGTCTCCAGTAAGATGGCCATTTTTAATATATTAATCTTGCCAATCTATGAGCATGGGAAATCTTTCCATCTTCTGATATCTTCTTCGATTTCCTTCTTCAGAGACTTGAAGTTCTTGTCAAACAGATCTTTTACTTGCTTAGTTAGAGTTACACCGAGGTATTTTATATTATTTGTAGCTATTGTGAAGGGTGTTGTTTCCCTAATTTCTTTTTCTGCCTGTTTATCCTTTGTGTAGAGGAAGGCCTCTGATTTGCTTGAGTTAATTTTATATCCAGCTACTTTGCTGAAGTTGTTTATCAGGCTTAGGAGCTCTCAGGTGGAATTTTTGGGGTCATTTAAGTATATTATCATATCATCAGTAAATAGTGATAATTTGACTTCTTTCTTTCTAGTTCATATACCTTTGATCTCCTTTTGTTGTCTAACTGCTCTGGCTAGAACTTCAAGTACAATATTGAATAGGTAGGGAGAGAGTGGGCAGCCTTGCCTAGTCCTCAATTTTAGCGGGATTGCTTCAGGTTTTTCTCCATTTAGTTTGATGTTGGCTACTGGTTTCCTGTATATTGCTTTTACTATGTTTAAGTATGGGCCTTGAATTCCTGATCTTTCCAAGAATTTTATCATGAAGGGATGTTGGATTTTGTCAAATGCTTTCTCAGCATCTAGTGAGATGATCATGTGGTTTTTTTCTTTGAGTTTGTTTATGTAGTGAATTACATTGATGAATTTCCGTATATTGAACCATCCCTGCATCCCTGGGATGAAGCCTACTTGATCATGGTGAATGATCGTTTTGATGTGTCCTTTGATTTGGTTTGCAAGAATTTTGTTGAGTATTTTTGCATTGATATTCATAAGGGAAATTGGTCTGAAATTTTCTTTCTTTGTTGGGTCTTTGTGTGGTTTATGTATAAGAGTAATTGTAGCTTCATAGAACCAATTGGGTAGAGTACCTTCAGTTTCTATTTTGTTGAATAATTTGAGGAGTATTGGTATTAGGTCTTCTTTGAAGGTTTGATAAAACTCTGCACTAAAACCATCTGGTCCTGGGCTTTTTTTTGTTGGGAGACTATTAATGACTGTTTCTATTTCATTAGCAGATATGGGACTGTTTAGATCGTTGATCTGGTCTTGATTTAACTTTGGTACCTGGTATCTGTCTAGAAAAGTGTCCATTTCATCCAGGTTTTCCAGTTTTGTTGAGTATAGCTTTTGTAATAGGATCTCATGATATTTTGGATTTCCTGAGTGTCTGTTGTTATGTCTCCTTTTTCATTTCTGATTTTGTTAATTAGTAAACTATCACTGTGTCCTCTAGTTAGTCTGGCTAAGGGTTTATCTATTTTGTTGACTTTCTCAAAGAACCAGCTACTGGTTTGGTTGATTCTTTGTATAGTTCTTTTTTTTTCTATTTGGTTGATTTCAGCCCTGAGTTTGATTATTTCCTGCCTTTGACTCCTCTTGGGTGAATTTGCTTCTTTTTGTTCTAGCACTTTCAGTTGTGCCATCAAATTGCTGGTGTATGCTCTCTCCAGTTTCTTTTTGGAGGCACTTAAAGCTATGAGTTTACCTCTTAGGACTGCTTTCATTGTGTCCCATAGGTTTGGGTATGTTGTAGCTTCATTTTCCTTAAACTCTAGAAAGTCTTTAATTTCTTTCTTTATTTCTTCCTTGACCAAGTTATCATTGAGTAGAGTGTGGTTAAGCTTCCATGTGTATGTGGGCATTCTATTGTTTATGTTGTTACTGAGGAGCAGCCTTAGACCATGGTGATCTGATAGGATACAAGGAATTATTTCAATCTTCTTGTATCTGTGGAGGCCTGATTTGTGACCAATTGTATGGTCAATTTTGGAGAAGGTACAATGAGGTGCTGAGTAGAAGGAATATCCTTTTGTTTTAGGATAAAAAGTTCTATAGATAACTGTTAAATCCATCTGTTTCATAAATTCCGTTAGTCTCACGATGTCCTTGATTAATTTCTGTTTCCATGATCTGTCCATTGCAGAGAGTGGGGTGTTTTTTTATTTTTTCAGTTATTTAAATTATCTTATTAAATATTGTATGTTATATATGGCTCTTTTTTACTTTTAAATATGTATTTTGTATGGATATCTTCTGACCTAACCTCTGACTATGTTGGATCTGGTAATTGAACTTAAATAATCTAATTTGATGGCAAGTATCTTTAACTATACTCATAGACTAGTGACAATCCCAAGAATCATCAGAAATATTTCTTTTTGAAGTAGATGCTTATTAATATAGAGTTCTACAATTGCTCAAAGTACAGAAAATGAGGGACTACAAAGTGTCCAGCTCTAAATGCCTGTAGCAGACCTTTACCTCATGAAGGAGACATGGAGACTACGGGAATCAGAGGTAGTCAGTGTCTAAAATGAAGCATTTATTGAACATGAAGACACAATTGCAACAAACCAACTGACAGCACATATGGGAAATGGTTCATGAAGTATAATCACTATCTGAGTGGGTATTGGCAATTGATTTCTAGGCAAGTGAGAACCAGTTCTCTTCAAGCATGCAGATACTTAAAGACTAGTTATAAATTGTCCCATTCCCATGCACATGGAGGCAGCACTAATGGCAGCACTATGGACTTGGTGAGGTTTAGTATTTCTCTCTCTCTCTCTCTCTCTCTCTCTCTCTCTCTCTCACACACACACACACACACACACACACACACACACACACATACACACACACACACCCACAGAGAGAGAGAGAGAGAGAGAGAGAGAGAGAGTAAAGAGAGAGAGAGAGAGAGAGAGCGAGCACATGAATAGGAGGCAGGGAGTTGAAAGAGAGGGAATGGGAAGAATTTGATCAAAATCCATCAAAGGCATGTGTGTAGAAGAAAGTTGCATGTAGTGTTTGTTGTCTGAAGCTGTACCTTTATGAACGCCCATGCTCTGTTTAATGATATAGTAGCTGTATAGGGTCCTGAGGGGTAAATAAATTTAAAACCATGTAACTTCTGCTTCTTCTGTCATTAGACCTAGTAACAATTTCTTCAGTATTTTGTAAATGTGTAGTGTGGGTAGGCTTCCCTTGAAGCTCGTGCCCACATTTCTAGCTGTCCTGTCTCTTTTTATGATGTTCCATTGTTTTATGTTGGAATGAAGCATTGGTCATCCTGCTTTCATCTGTACACTGAAACACAGAGCAAAGAATATGGAAACAAGGATTGGTGGGGACATAACGATTAGCTAGCATCTGCTATGAATATTGTGGTGGTGCATTCAATTAAGCCTAGCATTCAAGAAGCTGAGGTAAGAGTATTGTGAGTTCAAGATCAACCAATAAAATAGTTGTAAGAGCTTGTGTCAAAAACCCGAAAAGTAAAAATTAAATTAAATTTAAACAAAGAAGTTCTTCATCTAACTTAAGTATAGGCAAGTGAATGAGTCCCTACCAGTTTCTTCCTGGTAAATAACAAAATACAGGACTCACAGAAAATTCTTTATAAAAAAAATTTCTATACAAAAAGATATACCTCTTTCCAGCCTACATCATATATCTCATATGACAACAATTACTAACTAGTACCCTCAGAGCTCCCAGGGATCCAACCACCAATCAAGGACTATACAGGGTGGGATTGAATGTACTGGCAGCAGGTATATAGTAGAGGATTACAAATTTGATCATCAATAGGAGTAAAGGACCTCGGCCTTGTGAAGGTTTTATGCCCCAGTGTAGGGGAATGCCAAGGCCAATAAGTGAGAGAGGGTGGGGTGGCAGGCATGGGGAAGGGGGAGGCAAAAGGGGTTTGTTCTTGCTTTTGTTTGTTTGTTTGTTTGTTTGTTTTGGAGGGGAACCTGGGAAAGGGAAAATGTACATGTAAATAAAGAAAATACCTAAAAAAAAATAATAATATTAAGGAACGGATAGTTTATATACACATGTTCTACCTACTTCAAATTGTGAGAACACACATATACACATACTCATATCAGATAGAAGAATAAGTTGTGATCCATAGGAAAGATAGTGTACCTGAACAGAAAATGTAGATCTAAATAAGGAAAAGAAGGAAGGACAGGAAAGGAAAATGGAAATGTAGGAAGGAGGGAGGGAAAAAAGGAAAAGAAAGAACTAGTAAGAAAATATTTAAAAATAAATGTATGTCCAGGAGTAAAACATGAGACTGTGAATAAAAAAAAAAGTATTATCTGCAAGAAATATAAAGCATCAATGACAAAATTCAAGTCTTACAATTCCTAACTGTAAGCTTCACATCAGGGTATACAGCTCATATCTTACAATGCTGTCCATTACTTTATCATAGATCCAGTAATAGAATTGACAGTTATGTAAAGAGAATCAAGGAAACTGTTAATTTGCCCTACAGAAGTTGTCTGTTCAAAAGTTCTTCAAATCAGAAAAGAATATTTAATGGTACTTAAAATGTGATAAATTTGGAATTATTCAGAGACACTATCTAATGTAATTGCTTCTTAGGATACTTCTTAGCATTCTTTCACAGTCTGTATCGTGGGTTTTAGTAATCTGGATGAATGAACCTCTTCTTGTTTGAATTTATGGAAACTCGAAAGCTATCTTGGATCCTGAAAACACAAAAACACTGTTTTACATGTGCCTTGATAGCACACATTTATAAGCGTATTATATTTTGACATGCTAAAAGTGAAATGAAAATTATTACTTTATGGAATTATTGGAAGTTATTTTGAACATTAAAATTCCATTTGCTTGTGAAGGAATGTTTTAAAAATATGAAGTCCTTATGCAAATCCTTTCTACACTGACAACTTCTATTTTAATAAAACTTTACATCAGTGAAAAAAGATAAATCCTACATCCTCTGACTTATTCTAACATTAGATTCATTTTGCCTTCCTCCTTAGTCTGTGGTACAAAAGCAGTCCTATAGATATATCCATGGGGCCTTGATATTCGGCCATCACTTCGTCTCTGTATTTTGATCAGATGTGGATGTTTGTGATTATCTCTGTATGCTGCAAAAAGACGCTTCTTTCATGAGAAGTGACAGCTCTTAGTCCACGGTCTTAAGATGAGTTTTAGAATGCAATAAGGAATCATGCTAGTCTATGACAAGTAGATATTTCTCTAAATTCCATGATGACATCACTATCTGGCATAGTTGGCTTTGTTTCTGGTAACAAGTATGATCTCTCTCCTGTTGAGTGGGTCTGAAGTCCAACTAGACAGCAATTAGTTACTAACAAGTTGTATGAGTATCATTGTTACATCTTTAATAACATCTTGCTGCGCTCGACCTTCTTATTCATAGGTGTCACAACTGGGTAGGAATCTACAGTGCTTCTCCGACAAACTCATGGATAGTATCCTCGGGTACTATGAAAGGCATATGCACAGGAGGCTTTCAGGTCAGCCTCGGGTTAAGCGTTGTTTCTACCAGAAATCTGCCAGCAATTTATAAAACTATTTTTTTTCAAAACTCGTATAAATGTGTGTAAGAGAAAATTCTACCTAATAAAAGTGCATTTGTTTGGGAAAAAAAAATTCCAGAGCAGAAACAATAGCAAAGCAATGTGAATTTCAAACTTGCATTTACTTGTTTGGAGAACATTGGATTCTAAACTATTTAACATGATGGAAATTCTTGGTAAATATGTTAAACTCAAGTTAGAGGTGGTTAAAATTTGTATCTGTGTCTCTAAAGCATGCTCAGAGTGTTTGAGTATAGTTGAATCCAATATGGAACTATCTGGTTTTGTGGTTAGTTGGCTGGTTGTTTTTGATTTTAAAATAGAATTATATGGGCTTATTCTAATAACAAAATGTAGAAAGAATAAGAGAATAAGAATGTATCTGTCATATAATGTACATATAATACATAAAACTGAAATATACTGAAAACCTACTTAAAGTGAGTTTTATTTTGAAGAAATACCTCAGTATGTTGCCTTGCCTCCTAAAGGCTGCTCCTACAAGCATATGTCACCT
The DNA here is from genome assembly GCA_019843815.1 of Montemys delectorum. NCBI lineage: Eukaryota > Metazoa > Chordata > Mammalia > Rodentia > Muridae > Montemys > Montemys delectorum. The sequence continues at coordinate 4,729 of JADRCD010141459.1, read as the reverse complement.
TACTGGTGCTTGCAGCTATTTGTTCGGGGTGTTAGACGGCCAACTACTTCACACAGTGGATTTGGTTACTCCTATCTAGTTGTTCTGTCATTATTTCGCTGAGAAAGAACATTTACATTTGTCCCTAGATCATTTCATTTAATGCGGTGATGATCTTTGATGGTCCATATTATCTTTCTTTAAGAAAACTTTTAAGAAATATCCTGCAGAAAAAAAAATGGTAGAATTGTTTTAATTCTATGATTAGTTGGAAAGTGCTTTAAATCATCTGTAAGACAGGATGAAATACATGGCTGCAGAATATTTCCATGCCATCAACCATCTATCTGATATGATCTGCCCAAATTAAGGCATGATGCATTATTGGATACAATCCAGGCACAATGTATTATTGAAAACAGTCCAGGACCCAGAGCTTATCTATGAGCTTGAGAGGGGGCAATAACAATGTTGCTTATTTAATAGCATCTGAAGATTGGTTAGTAACTAGTCCTGGAAGAAGAATTGACTTACCATCCATAATAAACTACATGCTTTGACACTTCAGTAGTCTTCAGTTGAGTTTGACACTTGTTTCTTAGCAGTTCAATTTAGAGCATAAATTTAAATCTTTTGAGAATGTTTTATTATTTCTAGTAATTTGAGGCAATGCCTAGGATAAGATGTAGGTCTTTTAATTAGGCTTTTCTTTAGACATTGCACAAAATTGTTTCATTCTAAAGACTTTGTCATCATTGGTTTAGATTTTCTTTTGTACTTCTCTTCATGAACATAGGAGGAGTCTATGGAGGTGATACTTTCTGATTGCGCATTTCAGTATCACAGTCTCCAAGGACTGCATGTTTAAAATGTGCTTTTTGTGTGTGTCCTTAATTATGAAGGCCAAATATGTATGCTGTAACATTCATTCTATAATGTATATATCAACATTTCCTCTAGTCAGTATCGATCAACAATGCTATGGTTCTAAGATACAATATTTAGACATGATTGCCTGAATTATATGATTTCTTCTCATTGAACTATACACGTAAGGTTTTATCAATGGCTTAAATAAGGCTATTAAAGTCTTTGTGTTTTGTCTAAGGAAACACTTTTATTGAAACTTAGATCGGATCAATGTTGTCACCTTGTATTGATTTGTGTTACAGATTCTGAAAATCCCTGCTTAAATTTAGTATTTTAAGGTGTGGGTTCTCAATTCTTCATGAAGCGTTTCCATTAAGGAAACCATGGCAATATTTTCTTCTAGTTTGGCTAATACACAGCTGGGCTTTTCTGACGACTGATTGCTTGTAATGTAAAGCCTCAGTGGATCATCTACACAGGTATATATAGGGTTCTAGAAAGCACAGAAGCAAAACTGCTTCTTAATTTTATTTATGCTCCCTAATTATAAGTAATATGAACTGATTCAACCCTTGTCCTAGGTTTTGCATTTTAAGTGTGTAATATAGGGTAATAACAATAAAATATTGAAAGAAATGCTCAATAATAGTAAGAGCTGTGAAAGTGAAACAAGCTAAGATGCTGAAGTTGATCGTAATTGTGTTGTCACAAAACCCCACATATAAAGGTATATTTTAAACTGCAAATTTATGAGGTCTGTATCTACAATATCCAGGCAGACTCTATAGCAAAAAAATATAGAAAGGGGTAGAAAACAGAGTATTCAAGGAGAGACTTGAGGAGCCACACTGGAGGAGTTGCAGGGTGCGAGTGAAAACCCAGGCTTGTAGGCACAGCTGAATATTCTGCACATCACACTGATGGAGAGGCTGGCTTCCTTGGTGGAGCTCACCCCTCTCTCACCTATCACATTCTTCTTTTCATCTCAAATCTAAATGTCAGTCTAACCAAATCTTACTCCCTATCCTAACCTATACTTTTCTTGAAATCATTGAACTTAATTAAGTAAATTAAAATGAAAAATTTAGGATTAAACTAGGGATGAACATAGGGGCTCTTAAGCTTTTAATCTAGGCATTCTTCCTGGCCTGTGTATCACAGTTCTCCATAGTGACATTCTGCTTCAAAACTATTTAACATGAATGGTGAACCCTCTCCTTTTGTCATTGTTTCCTGCAGATAACTTCCATAGATCGAACAGAAAGATTAATATTATGGTTGGAGGAAGGCATCACTGAGCCCCAAGCCTTACCTGATTTCTTGTAGCAACTCATGAATTTTTTTAAGACATATTGAATATGATTTAAATAGTTTTTTCACTTATATTTATTTCTTTAATGGAAAAAAATTAGAAAGCCACCAAAATCTTCTTAGGTAGAAAGCAAAATGTAATACTTTATTTCTGACCTCTACTTATCTAGTGTCTCATAGTAACTGCACAGCTTCCACCATCAGAACAAAGAGCTTACATACCTCAGGCTACATTATACTTCACAGTTCTGGTATACTCTCAAGTTTATTCAATCAATGTTAATCCACATCCTTACACATCCCATGAACAGGGCTCTTGTTTTCTAACTCAGTGATTAGTTATACTGTACAGAGGCAGGAGAAGAGGCTAATATTTTAATATGCTTTACACGTTCTTATTGTATATCCATTTTTATCTTCAAAGACCCATCTTTTTTGAAGGAAGTTCAAATATTCCTTATAGGTATTTTGGAGAATTGAAAGGAAAAATCTTAATCTGGATGTAATTGAGTTTTGCTTCCCTCATGGTTTCTCTTCCTGGAAAATAGAAAGTTAATTGAGATGCAACTGTACCCTAACTGGCTGTGACATGGCCTGCTCACCACACACACAAAAAAGGTTTGAGTTGTATTTAGGAGACAACTTTCATCTGAAAGATAAAATTCTTGGTATTCTTCTCTATAGTCTTCTAGTTGTGGAAATGATAGGGAAAGTAACAAGTAGATCTATGAAAGAAACCTCACAATTCTATCCATGATATGCTAAGCACCATTAATAATTCCTTTTTTCAGTTCTACCAAAGTTGAATTTTTCAAGAAATAGACCTTTTATTTTAGTCATTCAGAATATTAAAGATGATTCTTTGACTTAAGATGATTGCCATGCGATAGGCAATATGTTATGATTCATATAACTGTACTTATTAGGCTAGAGAATAGTTGTTAACATTATTACCAATTTGCACATAAAGAAACTAAAGGCAGGGAGATTAAACAGCTTACCCAAAGTTATGATTTGAACACAAAACTTCAGTCTTAGGTACCCATGCAAAAATTATGGGCCCAGAAGTGGGAGCTCATTTTGGTGGACAGTGAACTCTTTAGGAAAGAAGGTAAGTCAGTGAGAGCTCATCTTAAGGCGTGCCTTGCCTCTCTATTTCTCACTGTTTCTCTAATTTTTGCCCCCATCAGGAAAGTACCTGTACATTTCCCACCGTTCTACCTTGTTTCAGGCTCAAAACAATGGAGACAGCTAAGCATAGATTGAAACCCTCTGAAATTGTGACCCTAGATATGAGTTCCTTTAAAATCTTTCAGATATTTATCAGAGGTATGAAAATTCAACTAACATACCCAAGAAGATATAATTAAGATGTTATCAAGGAATATTTAGCAAGAAAGGCAAGCAATAAAGAATGTTCTTATAAAATGTTATAATAAAAAGAGTAAGTAGTCTATGGGGAGCAAGCCAGTAAGCAGCATCCTTCTGTGGCTTCAGTGTTAAGTCGTCCCTTCAGCTTACTTACCTGTTTGAGTTATTGTCCTGACTTCTTTCCATGATGAACAGTGATATGGAAGTGTAAATCAAATATATCTTTTCCTCTAAAAAAAAATGTTCTTTCTTTTCTTCTTGTGCTTCTAGGGATTGGATCCAGAGCCTCACAAATGTTAGGCAACTTCTATACCATTGATCTCTATCCCCAGACCAAGAATATTTAGTGAGAATAGGTACTCAACAATATCAGTGAAGATGCCACAGTAGAACCACAAAGGAGTCCTTTCTGTGCTTCCTTCACAATATCCTGTCATTTGTTAGGACACAAAAGGAGGACCACTGTAAAGGTTGCTAAGGAGTTGATGAATATCCTTATGTTTACATGAGAATATATTTGGAGAATAACAAAATAGTCTGAATTTCTTTCCCATGGAGACTAAATAATTTTGCTACTCCATGTAAATTTCCCCTCAAAAAGGAATATCAGTAAGATTAATCTCAGCAGGTCTCTGCAAAACTTATCGCATTCAGGCCTCCCTCTGGATTCTGATTACATTTTATCCTACTGTTGTGTGACACCTAGCGTCCTTGGAATTGCTCTGTTCCTCAGTACATGCCCCGCATGTAATTTACAACAGCATTAGCCAAGTTCAGCACCTAATTAATTCACCAATCAGCTGTCAGAGCCTGTGATCTTTTCCTAGTTCACTGGTGAGTTCCCTGTGGGAGAATCAGTATTCTGAAAGTGTCATTTCCACTCTGCTGTGTGCTGTTTGAGCAGAGTACCAAGTTCTGCTGCATGTTCATGGAAATTATGCCGTCCTCAGGGGTGCCTTGATGACTTTGTTAAAAATATCTTCTCTTACCCCTCCTCTCTGGTTTAGTAAATACTTGTCCTCTATGGCATAGTAAAGTTTGCACAGAGCCACAGCATTTGAAATCAGCATAACACCATCACATAGTGACACATATTCCTTTGAGCTTTCCATTTTATTGTTTTAAAAGAGGGTTCCCATTTTGCTCTGAGAAGTAAATATTTTAGTGCACTTTCGAGATTTGATTCTACTTTTAGATA
>JADRCD010141457.1:4549-16159 GCA_019843815.1 Montemys delectorum | reverse complement strand
TAGGTTCAAGTCAGAGGAGGTCCCAACATTAACAGATAAAAGTGGAGATGGGTTCCTAAAAGAAGAAGTTATCTGAGCTGGAGAGATGCCTCAGACATTAAAGGCTAGGCTCACAACCAAAAATATAAGAAACTATCTGCAGTTGACACCTGCTTGCAAAGAAAAAATTAGTTTTCGCCAAGAGAGTCTCAATGTGTGTATAAGCGGTGCTTAAGGGCAGGTCCATAACAACTGTAGATGGTATTTTTGTAGACCTTTTATCTCATATTGCTTTTGGGGGCACTTTTTTGTCTTACTGGTCTTTTGTTCTTATATTATGGTTTTTGACTTTGTGTTTCTCTTTGTGTATGCTTTTTGTTTTTCCCCTTTGTAGCAGTTTACATATACTTGGCACAGGGAGTGGCACTATTAGAAAGTGTAGGCTTGGTGGAGTAGATGTGGCCTTGGTAGAGAAACTGTGTCATTGTAGGCAGGGGTTTAAGACCCTACTCCTAGCTGCTGGGATGCCAGTCGTCTTCAGATGAAGATGTAGAACACTCAGCTCCTCCTGCATCATGCCTGGATGCTGCCATGCTCCTGCCTTGATGAAAATGGACTGAACCTATAACCTGAAAGCTAGCTTCAATTAAATGCTTTCTTTTTAAAACTTGCTTTGGTCATGTTTTCTGTTCAAAGCAATAAAACTCTAACTAAGACTCCCTTTATTTTTAAAAATTATTTTTGTTCTGTTTTGTTATTACTATAGCTAACTTGGTATCTTCTGAGTTAAGCAACCTCTACAGAGCCAAATGATATTTAATAGACCTGCTCGTTACTTTTAGAAGAGAATATTTTTAAAATGTATGAAATACTAGTTTATCATCACCCCACAGACCATTATTTTCTATTTTTTATTGGATATTTTACTTATTTACATTTCAAATGTTATCCCCTTTCCCAGTTTCCCATCTGGAACCCCCCCTCCATCCCATCCTATCTCCTCCTGCTTCTATGAGAGTGCTCCCCCATGCACCTACCTATCCACGCCCACCTCTGTATCCTGACATTCCCCTACAAAGGAGCATCAAGCCTTCACAGGACCAAGGGTCTTTCTTCCCATTGATGACCAACAAGGCCATCCTCTGCTACATATGAGGCTGGAGCCCTGGATCCCTCCATGTGTACTCTTTGGTTTGGTATCTGCAAGCTCTGGGGGTTCTGGTTGGTTAATATTGTTGTTCTTCCTATGGATATCAAACCTCTTCAGCTCCTTCAGTCCTTTCTCTGACTCCTCATTGGGACCCCTTGCTCTTTATTAGCCCTGAGTATGGGACAAGTGATTGATTAGATAAGCTGATTATCTTTTATTTTTCACAGCAAAGAATCTTAATGAAAATGGCTTTCATTCAATTTTTATTTCTTGTGGAATATTTAGGAAAAGTAACAATACCTGAAGAGTCATAGATGGTTAATTAATCTAGAAACTTTGTCACACTGGTTTAAAGGGGTAAACAGATCAGTTTATGGAAGAATATTATCTACCTTGTAGCCTAGATAATGCACCCCTCTTCCTGGAAGGAGAGATTATTATCCTGGAAGATGGAAATTCTAATTCCAAAAACAATGAAGCTTTCTACTTGTATTTGTATCCAAATCCCAGGGCAAAACAAAATTATTTTTAGAAATGCTCATGAGTCATTCCGGTGACCTAACTTCTCAGATGAATTTAAAGTATCTTTGTTTGTAGTATAATAAATTCCTCACAATGTACCAGAAAAAATATATAGCAATGTAACAGCTATTGTTCCTTAATTGTTAAAGAAATGATATAAAATCTAGGTACTGTAATCAATAAGTTGTCTCTTGACTCGATGTGGCTTCTACAATAGAAGGCGTTAAGTATTGGTGAGAGGCTCAGGGGGTGTCTTAGTCACGGTTTCTATTCCTACATAAACATCATGACCAAGAAGCAAGTTGGGGAGGAAAGGATTTATTTGGCTTACTTCCACATTGCTGTTTATCACAAAGGAAGTCAGGACTGGAACTCAAGCAGGTCAGGAAGCAGGAGCTGATGCAGAGGCCATAGAGGGATGTTCCTTACTGGCTTGCTTCCCCTAGCTTACTCAGCTTGCTTTCTTATAGAACTCAAGACTTCCAGCCCAGGGATGGCACCACCCACAAGGGACCCTCCCTCCTTGATCACTAATTGAGAAAAATGCCCCACAGCTGGATCTCAGGGAAGCACTTCCTCAACTGAAGTTCCTTTCTCTGTGATAACTCCAGCTTGTGTCAAGTTGACACAAAACCAGCCAGTACAGGGGGTAAAAAATCATATGCTGTGCAAATTTAGGCACCAAAGCCCCACCAGGATCCCCAGTTCTTCCCAGATCCATACTCACTTTCCTCCCATACTCAGCTTTGTGTCCTTTTTACTCCCATCAAGGCCAATTTATGCTGCCTAAGTATTCTTGGAAATGTGGCCTTCAAGTAGAGTCACTTCTCCAGGGATTTGTTCTCTGAGGAAGCTGACCCTGGACTCCTCCTCTACCAGCAGCTGACAATTGTCAACAGCTCCTTCGAGTCTGGTGGAACTTTGTGCCTATACCTAGCACTTTCAATTAAGCCCATAAATATCTGCCCTTTCAGAGTATGAAATGGAAAAGCAATCACTGCCCTCCCCAGTGATTAGAGATAAAGAGATTAAGTATGCTAACACTTTGGTATTCTTGGAATATTTACTTGTCTTGATATAGAAATACTATAGGCTTAATTATGTATGTCATTAAGAAAATTGTAAGAATATGATATAACCTAGTGGTGATACTCCAGAGATGACTTTTAGTGTTTTCCTTCAATGATACACCTACGATATGTATACATGTGTTCATATTGTAGGGGCACATGTGTGTATGGAAGCTAGAAAACAGCCTCATGTCTAATCCTCAAGAAAGCTTTTTCTAGGGATAAGGGTCGACTGGCCAGCAATCCTCAGGGATCCTCCAGGTCTGCCTCTTTACCACTAAAATCCTAAGCATGTGCTACCACAACCGGCACGCATATGTGTCGGTGAGCTTGAACTCCATCCTCATACTTGTCAAGCAAGCATTTTGTAAACTAAGATCCCTCCATAGCCCTTAAAACTTGTCTTAATTTAAAATGGGACAAAATATAGTAAAGTCCCTTGGACACTTCACCTGTGATAGATTGAACATTATGTCAGAATAATAAATCAAAGAATGATCTGCGATATGTCTGTAACAAATATTTCTGTGTGAAGCACACAAAGTAACCCCCAATAAAAATGTAGAGCACATGTTAGGACATTAGGGAGCCCCAACAAGCAGCTGAAAGAGTCAGATGCAGACCACATACACCCAACCAATGGTCAGAAGCCAGGAACCCCTGTGGGTGAATTAGGGAAAAGTTGGAAGATGTTGAGGAGGAGGGAGGCCCTCTAGGAAGACCAGCAGTCTCAACTAAGCTGGACTCCAGAGATCTCTCAGACACTGAGCCACGAACCAGGCAGCGTACACCAGCTGATATGAGGCCCCCAACACATACACAGCAGAGGACTGCCGGGTCTGGTCCTCAGTGAGAGAAGATACCCTTAAGCCTTGAGAGACTTGAGGCTCCAGAAAATAGTGAGGTCTGGTAGGGTGGGAGTGAGGACTTGGAGTGAGGGTGAGGGGTGGGGACATCCTCTTGGAGAGAGGGGAGGAGAAATGTGATGAGAAACAGCTAGAAGGCAGACCAGGAGGGAGAATATGACTGAACTGTAAAAAACTTGAATGAATAATAATAATAATAATAATAATAATAATAATAATAATAATGATAAAGTAATCTAAAATCAAAATCCCAATGCAGTGCCTTCTATCCCACTCACTTAGCAATCATAAGGAGTGTGTAAACCACCAACAGGTATCTTGGCCAATAGGACTATCCTAGACACTGGTCATGAGACTGACATTCAATAAGACTTCCTGTCTCTACCTCAATAAAATGCCTTCTGTGGTGCAAGCCTTGAAAAGATTAAATAAAGGACTATAAACCCAGTCATTTGAAAATACAGCTGTGGGCACCTGAATGATGTAAGTTTCTCACTAGTATTTAGAAAACAGTCCATGTTCTCTATAGACTGAGAGTGAAAGCAGCGAAGACAATTGGAACAGCTTCCCTTCCCAGGAGGGGACTGAGGCTTTTGCATATGAATGAGATGTCATATGAAATATCAAAAGCCCGCATTTTGCCTCTTCCTTGACCTGTTCTTGTTCTTCTATGACGTTATCTCATCATGTCAGTTGCCGTATTTGTTGCATCGGCCATCTTGGTCTGGAACTTCTCATTTGTCAAATCAAGGCTGCAAGCGTCCAGAGAGCAGCATCTGCACTGAAGGCCAGTCTTTTTCCCATCACCCATCAAAGTCTTTGTGACCTTGAATAAGTGAATGGTATTTCCAGGCCTCTCCTTGTTTAAGGACGAAATGGCATCAAGCCTCTGGGGGGGTTTTGGGTTTCAATGAGATAATAATTAGTTAAAGGTTTACTCCATAAATTATAAATGCCACAGCTTCCTTGCTTGAGCCCTTGCAAACTCTTCTTCAGAAGAACGACCCAAACACTCAGAGTCCTTCTGTAGTCCACCGGGGTGTTTTTCACCTCCAATGCCTACACCTCTCTTCTGTCACTCAATGTTCAAGACACACTGGCTCACTTCTCTAAGCTCTTTAATTTTCAAATATGAAAAGAGGAGAGAGTTCAAATTAACTCTATTTTTAAAAAACATCTTCTACCTCCAAACAAGGCCTTCCAAAGTTTGCTTCTAAAGAGAGGTCTCTTGGTGCCTAACTCCTCCATGCTGTGCTGTAGATCCCGAGGAGGCTTTGAACACCAGGAATGGAAACGGGATATTAATATCAGTAATTTTGTCATGGAGGTTTATTTCTAGTTTCAGGAAAGAGCATTTGCTAATTTCAAAGCTGTCACTGTTTCTGGAGCAACAGGTGTAGAGCCCCTTTCACTAACTCCGAGTGTATTCAGCAGCAGACGGGAAAGCAGCTTGGCATCTGGCTTCAGCCTGCTGCAGGCTTGCCAGAAGCCCGAGCCGGCTCCATCACCTGCCTCTTCTGTTAGCATAGAAATGGCTCATTTTGTGGCTCCAACAATGCTTGAAATTGACTATCTGGTGTCACAGAATGTCTGACCCTGACCAGGGGGCAAATGTCACACCATGCCGGAAGACATGGCTTGGTTTCAAAATAACTAGCAAAATTCATTTCTTAACAAAGAGGACACTGCACCAGTCTAACGCTGAGTGTCTGAATTATTCCACACTTAATTTTAAATGTTCACTTTCTGGTTTGCTAACCAGACAGTATAAATATTGAAAGTACAAAACTGTGCTCCCTTCTTAAACCCTTTCTCCTAATTTTGGCTTCCATCATCTCTCAAAAACTTGAACAAAAATAGCAAAAAACGTCAACATAGTCTGCCTGTTCTTCAGCTTGTGTTAGGTCAAGTTTTCTACAAGCAGATCTTAAGATGGTATTCTTTGGCAAGTGAGCTCTGTGGGGCAAAAGGGGGAAAAAAAGCAGGCTATAAAAGGGAAGGTAGTTGAGCAAAGATAAAAATTTCCCAAGTGTCACTCCTGGTCACACAGAGAGCTGGGCTGCACGTACTGAACATCATAGGTGATGCCAGCCTGAGACAAAAAGACTGAGATATCACACATCCATGGCAGGCAGTAGGCAGTTATGGGAAATGGCAGAAACCCTGAGTCTGGTTGACTCTATCTACCAGCCTGTTTCCAGAAACGCGCAATCCAAGGCTCTCAGCATAATGGCTCCCGCAGAAGCTGGTGGTCGAAGCACCAACCTAGTGAAAGGCATTTGGGCAGGACACAGGTGGTTGTACCCATTTCACAGGCCACTTAAATATATGCATTATCTGCTGGAAGCGTTGTTATCCGGATGTTCCTATGATTTCTGTTTCCTATTTCAGACTCACAAAAATAGCAACAAATTGAGAATTTGAAAAGTACGTAATTAACCGGCAACCTGACACATTGCAGCTAGCTGACCGTGGCCTGTGGGGAATTTAGAAGCTAAGTGTCTGCCACCGCTGTTTTGCTTCAAGATCATTTTATTGCTATTGCCATTAGAAAGGCGTATTTTTTAAAAGACAAAATTAGGAAGCGACTTGTCCTTCAAGACTCATAACCTGTGATGACAAAACAGTGATTTATCTTGCCAGTTACAATTCAGTAAAATTCAGGTTTGCTTCAAGGAGCCAGCCCAGAGCTACAATCCCAAATGCAAATATGGTTTATGACATAAAATGTCACTGCAATCATTTCTATTTTGGCTATCACTACCCAATTAATGTGTTGTTGTTCTTGTTCTTTTGCTGCTGCTGTTGTTTGTTTTATCTTGCAGGATACTCAGAGAAGAGAAAGACTGTAATTGACCAGACCTAAAAAATTGAAGTAGGTAAGCGAATTTGCATCTTGATAGCACTGCACCCATGCCTGGGCATTATACTGTAGACGGAGCAACATGGGAGGTCTGGTGGAAGTGACATCATTAACAGCCTGATGTGTATCTTAATTTTCTGATAGTAGAAAAGGTCTCTCCCCTTCTGAAGTGTATGGAAAACAGAAAGACTTCTTTCTCACAGCCAGCAAAGAATGAGTTCTGCTTTCTTCCTTTACTTCTACCTTGACTGACACCTGGAAAGGGATGGCCTTGGGACATTCCATGAATGTCCTTTAAGTTTTTCAAAAGTAGTTTATTTCAGATCCCTTTGCCTAAAGCAAACCCTCAGTTGATGAGATTGCCTTGTTTACATTTTACCAAAACCACAGATTTCTGACTAGGTCGTTATGTTGGGAGATGATGAGCAGAGGGGATTTTCTAGCCAGAAGAAGGGCACGTATCTTTGGAGATCAGAAAGAAGAAGTAAGACATTCTCTCATTCATTCTTCACCCCTGCTACAAAAACCCCTATTATGAAATGGTTCTTATGGTGCATGTACCCACCATCCCAAGACAAAGCAGTGCCATGTGTGGCCCAGAAATGGTCAATCTCTATGATGCTTTTTAATTTTCCTGCCCTCCTTTCCCCAAACCTTCATATGATAACCAGACAATGGATTCCCAAGCATTTACGCAAGAATTCGAGAGTGTCTACTACTTGTGTCTGCACTACCTGAATCTGCATATGCCATTTAAAATTAAAAGGCCACAGCATTTTACCTCCAACCACAAGTCTGCCAATAAAGGTATCATTTGTCTCCACATAAGAATCATTTGGAGGTGGTTTTTCTTTTTGCCTAGGTTCTTATTTACTGTAAATTTCCAGTAGAAAGGCACTGCAGACGTTCAATCTGTTTGAAAACTATCCAGCACCAACTGATTTGCAAACAGACACAAAATAAATACCCATTGATGATGTGTGATGATTTGGGAAAGATTTTCATTAAAGGTATTTGATGGGGATAAAATCTTTATGAAAACACTTCTGAGCCAGGTTGATTTTTGCCAGAGTCCTGATTGAACCTCTTCAACAGCATCTAGATATGGAAATTCCTCCTATTTATGCCAGCTCTCTAAATTACTGAAAGCCTCTGAAACCTGAATTCACTAATAGGGTCAGGAAATGTGTTTTAAAGTCTCAGACAAGCTAAAAATGGCTCCACCAGGAAAACAGAAAGACCAATTTTGCTCAAAGGAGATCTCTGTCATGGCACACTGCTCTGTTTCTACATTGAGCTATGTTTTGTTCTGTTTTACTTTGTTTTGTTTTGTTGTGTTGTGTTTAGACATACTCACTTTTGAGCGAACAACTTATATTTGCACTACCTTAAAACAAGAAAATACACGCCAAGGCTTTGAACAATAACGTACATTTAAGCAATTGTTCTTGGTAATGCCAGCTCTTATAAATTGCCAGGTGATGCCTGCTCTTATAAAAATAAAGAATTACATTTCTTTCCTTTATCTTAGCTTATAACAATAGGCTACAATTTTTCCTTCCTTCTTTCTTTCTCTCTCTCTCTTTCTTTCTTTCTTTTATCTTTTTAAATATACATACATATATATAACCACAAGAAGCAGAGCTTTCCAGCATCTGCAAATATGGCAAAGCAGTAAATAAAAAGCATAATAGTTAATAAAAACTGCTGTATTTTATTGATGAGATTTTTTTTTTGATTTAGGGACTCACTATGTAGCCTCAGCCTAGAGCTTGCTCTGTAAACCATATTACCCTCAAACTCAGAAAACTGCCTGCCTGGCAACTATGTTCCAACTATGGAACAATTCACTCATTTGCTTGTTACCTTATTCAGGAGTTGTGATAAGCCTGTCATTCCAACTTTTAGTGTATTTGCTGATAAAACAAGAACATAAGCTGATATTTTTAAATTGATACTTTAAAATAATCCATACTTTAGGGATATCATATGATTCCATCACGTAGGGAGGCATGGTGTTGTGTAAGTCAAGGTAAATATATCTACCAACAAACAATAATCATATACTCATACATATTCCAAGTTTTTTCTATTTTTAAAATAGACAGTACAAAAGTTACCATCTAAAATCCTTGTACTGCTCAATAACAGCACACAAGAACTGATTTCTTCCACCAATTAAAACTCTATTATCATTCATCAACCTTCTCTTCCCATCATCTTCTACAGTCCCTGGACACAGCCATCCTACTTTCAACCTCTGTGAGATCATTGATTTTGGATTTCATATTGTGTGAGATAATCCCGTAAATGCCTTTACATGCCTGTTTCATTTTCATAGCATGATGACCTGCAGTTTCTCCTGTTGTCACATAAAATACAAGTACTTATTTATGACCAAGTAGCATATTACCCATTTTCTTTACTCCTCAACTAACAGACAGAATTGCTTCCATTCCTGGGCTGCAATGGTGAGGAGTACCATGAGCAGAGTGCAGATGTCTCTTTATGTGCCCTCTGAACATATACCCATTTGCAGGATTACTGGATTGCAGGAGCACTATTTTAGTTTCTGTGGGTTTTCCAACCTGTTTTTCATGGGGCTGTATTCATAACATTTCCACCAACAGTGCCAGTGCATGACATTTATGATGATGTAAAAAAAAAAAATTGGGAGATTGGGAACATCTTTATGGCCATATCTCAATTTGACCTAAAGCACATATAAATATATTTTAGTGGTCAGAGCTCTTATCTCCAATAGTCATGTATGCTCCGTCACAAAGGAAGACTGATTTCTGCACTTCTGGTCCCTCAGGTATGGAGGCAAGAACCCTGACAGACACATTCACAGCCCAAGTCAAATTCCAAGGCAAGCGTCAGGTTACCAGTGTAATTCATACCGTTTACTGTTGAAAATGACCCTGGGTTGTTCACACTCTGTCTACAAATAAAGAAACTTGGGGGAAAAAATGTCAACTAGCTTCTCTTCCCCAAGGACTCAGAACTCCTGGCAATCATATGCATAACAAGTGGACAAACAGCCCTGGGGATTTGCTGGAACATGAAAAACACAGGTTTTTGTCCTTCTGAGGACTAAATTATGTGTCATCCAAAAATCCTCAAGCTTTCCTTAACCCTTGACAAACTGTACAACCAAATGAGAAGAGCTTAGAAAAAAAAAAAACCCAAATGTTCAAGGGTATTGAGGTTGGATATAAGGAATATCCCTCCTTACACATATCAATTTGTGCTAACAGGGTTACAGAACTATCATAATGAGAACTTGGGGAAACAAAACTGACTATTTACTACAGTTCTTTGATAAGGATTTTAAACAACTGTTAGAGGTTCTATTACCTAGATATATGATCTATAATGTAACTCAAGAGCTATATATAAAGACATTTGGCTCTTTTTAAAAATGCTAAGTGTTAGTATCACCTAACAATATGGTCACTAATAGCTCTGAGACAGAGTTCAAAACCTGGGAATACATAATTTCACCTAATTTTCATGATATGTTAATAAGGAAAAGGAGATATCATTGGCCATAGAGTGAAAATGTTGAGCTCTGGTCCCCTTTCCATTGATAGGTAATGGGAATTATGTAAGATTATCAGGCATTCGGCAAGTTTCCTCAGCTCTTCAATTCACTTCATCCATGTGAAAATTAGGAATCCATCGCCTTCTTCCTTAACCCCATTGATTACTGTGAAAACAGGTCAAAAGATACTAGATGGAAAGCTTTATTTATATAAACTAAGAAACTCCTAGGTAAGGTTTTATCTGCATTATCTGTAAGATTTATCTCTTCGTTAGTCCCTGCCCAGCAAGAAGAAAAAACATTTTACATATGTTGTTATTGGCTTCAATATGGCAACCTTCCTGTCAACATGAAGCCTAACATAGCAACCAAAAAGGAGAACCCCAAGCTACTTAACACTCTCATGAAGTGTGTAAAGGCTTTCAGGAAGCCAAGAAAGCACTGTCAAAGTTGCAGGTGGTAAAATTATCAATTTCATCTAGGCTAATTTTAATAAGTTCCTTTTAAGATGGCGTTTTACTATACCCGCATAGCCATTTGAAAGGTGTTTTCATAAACACTTCTCTTTTATGGGTGCCAATCTTTTTTATGATCTCCCCATGATCTACAGAAGTTATCAACATCCATTTGCCATATCTTAAAAGTCTTCATTTAGTACTACTAATTGTCAGTCCTGTCTTTTCCACTCCATGTGATTTACCAGACATTCCTCAGAGTTTGGCTTCCTGGCATGGAGGTTTGTGGGCTGGGCTTTCCCTTTTGCTCCTCCATTTTGGGTCACATCAGGGCTACTTCTGTGAAATTCAATTAGAGCCTTATAATAGTTCTCTATAAATTTCATTACTTCAAAAACAAACAGTAAGATCTTGAAAGGAGTCTACAACTGCTGGCAAGAATTTATTAACACTTTGTCAAAAAAAAAAAAAAAAAA
The DNA here is from genome assembly GCA_019843815.1 of Montemys delectorum. Classification (NCBI taxonomy): domain Eukaryota; kingdom Metazoa; phylum Chordata; class Mammalia; order Rodentia; family Muridae; genus Montemys; species Montemys delectorum. The sequence goes on along the minus strand of JADRCD010141457.1, from coordinate 5,231 downwards.
ACATGGGTTATTTTCTCTCTTAAGCAGATCAATCAAGCCTACTTCAATTGGTGAGTCCCTCAGCTCTCAGCATTGAACACACACTTGTCTTGGCCCCTAAAACATGTTTAAAAATAACACCTCAGTACATCACAGCCATGACATGCTTCAGAAAATTTCCCCCATTTACTTGGAAAACAAAAGTCACTTTTCATTCAGCATAATAGTTATCTAGCAACCATAAAAGAATTAGCTTTAAAATTGGATTATTTTGGAATAGAGAGCCTTGGGAGAAAGAAAATTCTGTAATTTTAACAAGATTTAAAGCTCATTTGCTATACTCCTTAGCAAACGGCAAACGGGAAGCCAATTCAGCAAATCAGTGCAATTCTGAGCACATGAAAAAGCAAAGAAACACACAAGTAAAGCAAAATGATCAAAATTGGGAAATATCAGCAGCTAAAATTTATCTCTGAAATCAACAACCTGCTGTTTACTCTCTGTCTCTCTGCCTCTCTCTCTCTCTCTCTCTCTCTCTCTCTCTCTCTCTCTCTCTCTCTCTCTCTCTCTCAGTGAGTGTGTGTGTGTTTGACAAGTAATAAATTAAAGACAATTCTTTATTTTAGGAAATAACTATAATTTCAATGCCACAACATTAAGAAGTAGTAATAACAGCAATGAAAGAAAGGTCAACACACATACA